>DF358950.1:72591-85787 GCA_000787875.1 Solanum virginianum | reverse complement strand
AAAATTCTCAATAGATTACACTTGTCAGGGAAGCTATTGACTCGCATAGTTGTTGGCCAAGGTCAAAGACATGAGGGCCCATCTATAGGTGCAGGTGGTGCAAATAAGGCAGTTAGCACGAGTATACATGACTTCCTTAATTTGGACCCTCTATCTTTCACTGGGTCAAATCCTAATAAAGATCCCCAAGACTTTATTGATCAGATCCAACACACATTAGATGTTATGCATGTGAGTGGTACAAAAGCTGTTAAGGTAGCAACATACAGATTGAAGGGTGTGGCTATATTGTGGTATGAAGCGTGGAAGCAATCCAAAGATATAGATGCTCCCCCAACTACTTGGAAAGAGTTCAAAAAGGCATTTCTTGACCATTACTTGCCATTAGAGATTCGAGAAGTCTATGCAGATCAATTTTTGAATCTCCACCAAGGAAATATGAGCGTGAGAGAGTACCCGAGTGTTAGTTTTTATGATATTGGGCTGCCAAGAAGTGTTTCTTTGCTTCTAATACTAGTCCTTGTATTACTTGTGAAACCACGTACACTTGTGTATGCTAGGGAGTAACAAAGTTTTGGCGCCATTGCTAGGGATTTGAAATGAATTAGTTGATTAAAGACATGGATATAGCAAGGATGCAAGCTTTTTCATAGAAACTGTAGGATCAAAGGCAAAGGAGAAGGGCACAAGAGTTAGAAATGGGGCAATCCAAGAGGGCCAGATCTATGGGGATATCCTGTAGTCCTACTAGGTGCTAGTAGCTCTCCCTAGTAGGACTACAGGATATCCGACTGCTATTACCAAGCTCTAGGTTGCTTGGTAATAGCAGTCGGATATCCTATAGTCCTACTAGGTGCTAGTAGCTCTCCCTAGTAGGACTACAGGATATCCGACTGCTATTACCAAGCTCTAGGTTGCTTCGGAGGTTTATGTGTCTAGAGCTTATATTTTTGTATTATATAGTTAGTTGAGATGGGACCTGTCTCGACCTTTATCAGATACTTTTCCTTATCTAGAGGCTTTGTAGACTATGTAACTTAAAGTGTGGTCATGTCTTGTACTTTAGATAATGTGGCCCCAACGGCCTGGTCATATGTATTTTCTTTTGGCTTGTTATTACTGTTTACTTTCTTAAAAGCATGTTGAATGTAGAAATCCCTTATAATATGTATAGAAAGCGCATAGATATAGGTTAGTTCTTGCAAGCCTTATCGACAACAGGTGCTAGTCTACCTTAACGGGACTTTGGGGCATGACACAAATGGCAACAATGCGAGCATGATGATAATAAACTTTAACAATTTGGGTTTGGGTCTAAAATAGCAAGCGCCATTAGTAGTGTGTCAGCAACAATCCCCCGTCAATATGGTACAACAATAATAACTGGGTTGGTATGATGTTTGTGGGTGAGATGACCACACAGTTGAAGTATACAGAGCCAATCCAGAGGCAGTAAACTTTGTTAGCAATGCTAACAGAGGGTGCTATCAAGGATTCAGGAACACATATAACCCAAATTAGAGGAACCACCCAAACTTCTCATGGGGTGGCAGTTAGCATAATCATGGGCCACCTCAGCAAAGACCATAGGGTGGAAATGCATATCAGAATTAGCTGATCTAGCAGCCTGCAAGATAGGCCAATCCAAACACGATGACAGATAGTGAGGTGTTGAGGCAGATCTTGGCAAGCCAGAACAGGTAAGACTAGCAGATTCGGAGGCACAAGTAGGATCTGCAGAACTTAGAAAAATAATTGGGATAGTTAGCCAGCTCAATAAATTTCAGGCCTCAAGGAGGCCTACCTGGTCACACTGATCCCAACCTAAAGCAGGTAAATGCGATCAGCATAAGCAGTGGAAGGCCCTTAACTGAATTGGTCCCAAGAAGAAAAAGAGGGATGATCAGAATCCTACACAAAATAGTGAGGCTGGCAATTCCAAATCAAACACTGATGGGGAAACTCTATTGCCAAAACCTGCTCCTCCGTTCCCACAGAAGCTCAAGAAAAAGAAGGAGGACGATTGCTTTCAGAAGTTCATCGAGTTGCTAAAATAGGTACATTAACTTACCTTTTATTGATTTTTTGCAGGGGATCCCAAAATACACCAAATATGTCAGGGGCATTATTGCTAACAAAACTAAGTGGGCTGAGTATGAGATTATGGCACTAGCAGAGGCTTGCAGCTCAAAAATTCTCAATAGATTACACTTGTCAGGGAAGTTAAAAGATCTAGGGAGTTTTATTGTGCAAGTAACTATCAGGAGTCGTATGAATGCTAGGGGTTTGTGTGATCTGGGAGCGAGCAAAAACCTCATGCCCACTTCTTTGTTCCTAAATCTAGGACTACATTAGATGTTATGCATGTGAGTGGTACAAAAGCTGTTAAGGTAGCAACATACAGATTGAAGGGTGTGGCTATATTGTGGTATGAAGCGTGGAAGCAATCCAAAGATATAGATGCTCGCTAGGCCTGATGGAGTTATTGAGAATGTCTTAGTCCAAGTGGGATCTCTCATTTCCACCGTGGACTTCATCATTCTAGATTTTGAGCTGGACCCTAAGGTCCCATTCATACTTGGGCATCAATTCCTAATAACAAGAGGGGCATTAATTGATGTCACAGCAGGGAGGCTCACCATAAGAGCCCATGATAAGGTGGAAGTGTTCAATGTGTACTAGGCTATGAAGCTACCGACTGCTTATGAAGATCTGGCAGCCAACACAGTGATAGAAACTACAGTTAATGTAAGCCAGATAGAGATTGAAGATCCACTAGCCAGGGTGTTGCTAAATCAAGTGTTAGTGAATGATGCTGAGGCCTGCAAAATTGAGAGTGTGTTAAATGCTCACAATGTGAGTATGATAAAAAAGATGAATGAGCCATTAAATAGGGTTTTGGGACCACCACCCAAACCCTCAGTTGAGGAGGCTCCTCAATTGGAGTTGAAAAAGCTACCATCATATTTCAGGTATGAATTCCTTGGCAAAAACAATGCATTACCTATAATCTTGTCTACTGCATTGACTGAAACCCAGGTAGAAGTTGTTGTTGTAGTGATAAAGAAAAGAAAGAGAGCAATAGGGTGGAAGATATCTGACATCCATGGCATCAACCCAACTTTATGTATACATAGAATCTTCATGGAGAAGGGTCACAAGCCAGTTGTACAATCGCAGAGAAGGCTGAATCCAATCATGAAAGAGGTAGTGGTTGGATGCAGGAATCATCTTCCCCATTTTAGATAGTAAATGGGTAAGCCTTATATAATATGTTCCAAAGAAAGGTGGGATGATAGTTATCACTAATGAAAAGAATGAGCCAATTCCTACTAGAATGGTGATAGGGTGGCGAATCTGTATGGATTACAGAAGGTTGAACGATGCCACCAGGAAAGAACATTACCCCGGGCCTTTGATTGATCAGATATTGGACAAACTAGCTAAGTAGGAATATGATTGCTTTTTTGATGTGTACTCGGGATACAACTAGATAACCATTGTACCCAAAGACCAAGAAAAGATAACCTTCACATGTCCATATGGGACATATACATTCAAATGCATACCTTTTGGTTTGTGTAATGCACTATCCACTTTCTAAAGGTGCATGATGGCTATGTTCCATAACATGTGGAGGAATTCGTGGAGGTGTTCATGGATGACTTCTCAGTTTTTGATGAATCTTTTGAGAGCTGTCTACGGAATCTGGATAGAGTATTAGCACAGTCCGAGGAGACTAATCATTCTTAACTAGGAGAAATGTCACTTCCTAGTTAAGAAGGGGATAGTCTTAGGCCACAAAGTGTCCAAGAAGGGATTGGAGGTAGACAAAGCCAAGATCGATGTGATCGACAAGATGCTGCTACCAATTTTAGTCAAAGGAGTCTGGAGTTTTCTAGCACATACAAGTTTCTATCATAAATTTATTAAAGACTTCTCAAAGATTAGAAAGCCGCTATGTGCCGTATTTGAGAAAGAGGTACCATTCCACTTTGATGAATCTTCCTTGCAGGCATTCAAATTGCTGAAAAAGAAGTTGGCGAAGGCACCTATCTTTGTAGCACCTGACTGGGGGCTCCCCTTCGAGCTAATGTGTGATGCCAGTGATACAGCAGTGGGTGCAGTACTTGGGCAATGCAGAGATAGAGTTTTCCACTCTATATACTATACCAGCAAGACCTTAGATTTAGCCTAGAGCAATTATATGGTCACTGAAAAGGAAATGATGGCATTAGTATATGCATTTGATAAATTGAGAGTTATTTAGTGGGAACCCAAGTTATAGAGTTCACAGACCACACAGTCATAAAATATTTGTTCAACAAGAAGGATACAAAGCTGCGCCTGATCGGATGGATCCTATTGCTCCAAGATTTTGATATTGAGATCAAGGATTATAAGGGGAGCGAGAACCAGGTTGCTAACCACCTATCCTATCTAGAAACTGATGCTTACATAGGTGAGCAATTGCAGATCAAAGAAGAGTTTCCTGATGAATATCGGCTTGCAATTGAGGTGGAACAACTACCATGGTATGTTGATATTATAAACTACTTAATAAGTGGTGTATTCCCTTCTGATGCCACATACCAGTAGAAGAAGAGGTTGTCTTATGATGTGAAGGCATATATTTGGGATGAACCTTACTTGTTTAAATAAGGGGCCGACCATATGGTGAGGAGATATATTCTGGAGGTGCAAATGAAACACGTTCTTAAGAAATGTCATGCCTCTCTGTATAGTGGTCATTATGGTGGTGATAAGACAACACACAAGGTATTGCAATCAGGCTTCTTTTGGCTCACTCTATTCAAAGATACCATTCAGTTCTCTAGGACCTGTGATGCTTGTTAAAAAATGGGCGCCATATCTTGGAGGCATGAGATGCCCCTAAACAATATTCTGGAAGTGGAGATCTTCGATGTTTGGAGAATTGATTTCATGGGGCCATTTCCACCACTGTTCGATTGTCATTACATCCTTATAGATGTTGATTATGTTTCCAAATAGGTAGAAGCAGCAACCCTCCAAACGAATGATGCTAAGGTGGTGAGTAAATTCCTTCGAAAGAATATCTTCAGTCAGTTTGGTGCTCCAAGAGCCATCATCAGTGATGGAGGTACCCACTTTCTCAATAAAACTATGAAGAATCTGATGGTGAAGTTTGGGATCAGGCATAAAGTGGCTATAGCATACCAACTGTACATGAGTGGGCAGGTTGAGGTATCAACGGGGAGGTGAAGCAGATATTACAAAAGATAGTAAATGCCACCTAGAAATATTGGGAAATAAAGCTTGATGAAGCTATATGGGCATACCGAACTGCATACAAGACCCTAATTGGAACCTCTGCTTACAGGCTGGTGCATGGCAAGGCCTGTCATCTGCTAGTCAAGCTCAAGCACCAAGCTTGCTGGGCGATAAGAAAGCTAAATCTTAAACCTAAGTTTGCGGACAGGAAGAGACTAGAGCAATTAGAGGAGTTGGATGTGTTCCAGCTCCAATCCTATGGAAATTTCAAGCTCTACAAGGATCAGACCAAGAAGTAGCACGACCAGCACATAATCAAGTGAAACTTTGAGCCGGGCCAGTAGGTATTGCTCTTTAACTCCAGTCTAAAATTATTCCCAGGTAAGCTAAGATCTAATTGGAGTGGACCGTACATGGTGGTAGCGGTTATACCCCATGGTGCAGTGGAGTTGAGAGATTTGAGCAAGAACCAAACTTTTTTGGTGAATGGTCAATATGTCAAAAACTATTATAGTGAGGACACGAATCAAGTTGACTAGGCTATTGAGTTGGCCAATAATGAATGAGCTGATAATGCATTATGCCGCATGTTAAATTAGTCATTGCACGGAAGACAACTCGAGATGAGGTACCATCATTTATTTTGTTTTAACTAAAAAAAGGGGGTCAAAAAATCAGATCACTTACAAAAGGTGTGAAAAATTTGTACAAGTATAGGTCTGCGATGCCTCCGAGTTACGAACCTTGTACAATTTTGTGCAAATTTTTTTTATCCTTATTTTCTGACAATTTTTTAGCCATTCTTTTTGTTTTCTTGGTCTAATACACTAGTTTTATTGTTTCGAAGCATTTCAGGTGTTCAAGAAATTTTTCGAATCCTGGAAAGCAAATTAAAATTTTTAAGGAAGTTCAAAACAGTGAGCATTCGTGATGGTACCGAGACGTGGACCCATTGCAGATGCTTATTGTTTTTGCACATAGTAAATGCAATATTTTAAGTGTAGATCTACGTTCTCTCTGTAAAGAGGAGGGAACACGAATATGTTTTATTTCTTTCGCATATAGACATGGCCCACCCCCATTTAAATACCCCAACCGTTATTTTTTCCCCATTTTTCAAAATCCCCCGACCCCCAACCCTTTTGTCTCTATTTTCCCCTTTTTCTTCTTCCAACTTTCCCCAATATTTCAAATGAGTTCGCATCACACACCACTTGGGTCACAAATTTCAATGCATATAGGTCATTCTTCATGCAAGGTACATTTTCTCCACTTCAATTTGGCTTGATTCCAAGGCTTCAAGGTTCGAATTCTTCCATGTCTTGGATGAAATTGCAAGTAGGTTAAGTTGTTTCTTGCTAATTCTTTGTTAATACTTGTTGGGTGTGCTTTGGTTTTGGTTAATTTGTTCATCTACGTGCGTAGCGTGTTTGATTGTTGTAGGTGAAAACCCTAAGTTGAAAAATAGCATGAGAATGGCGAATAATTGGGAGATTTTGTCATGTTATTCTTGTGATGGGGTGATAGGTGGTGTTTTACACTAGGAATTACCTGTTTAAGGCTGGGGTTTGTCTACACTGTTTGGGGGGCAAGGTAAATTGGTTGCCATTCATGTAATGCATACTAATGTTCTTCATCATTATGTATGGGTGCTTTGTAATTTCGATGTTGGCTCTTGCCAATAGAGTAAGTCTGGGATTGAATGTACTAAGTTGAGGGGTCAAATTGTTCACCAGAGTGATGTGATGTGAAGTTGTCCTCATAACTGTCGAATCCTATAAGGGTATATGGTTATGTTGTGCTCTTATGTTGATAAAAAGGGCTAGTTGATGGTGTTGGATTGCTGAGTTATAGCATGTCTGACTTAGGGAAGTTTGAGTACCCTCGCCATATAGGTTTGAGTTTAAGTGTGGGGTCGTGTGAATGATGGCCTGTATATTGATTGTGCACTTGTATCTTGCAGGTATCATGTCTTCATGTGTACATTAAGGCGGTCAGTCTAGTAGATCAAGGGCTTTCAACACTAGGAACCGAGCTTGGGATGTCCCACAAGTTCCTTGCAACACTAGATGAGGCCAATGAGCCAGATTCAAGGCCAAAGCAATTGATAAGGAGGGAAAACAGTGGTACCAGACTCATGATGATATGAAGTACTACTCAGACATCCTGATTTATGTGGACTTGCTAGGGGACAAATACCCGCAGATTCTAACCAGGTGCAATGAGCTACGGTTGGGGTTCTTATTTCAAGACTGCCAGCCTTGTAACCTAGGCTTGGTGCAGGAATTCTATGCTAACATGAGCAAGGATCCGAGGTCCAAATCCATCATGGTTCGAGGAATGGAGGTGAACTTTTCACCTCTTTCTATCAACACGATCCTTGGCACCCCCAAAGAGGTCTCAGTGGTTGCTTTTAATGTGTTATATCTTCACCCATCATATCAAGATATCAGACACACCCTTTTAGGGCCAACCTCCACAACTAAGTGGGTGCGACACGCGGAGAGGGGCTATCATCTTTCATTCCCGTTTGCTCACATGTCCAAGGTTGCTTGGGTCTAGATCAAGATAGTAACACACTCCTTCTTCCCATGGCAGCACTTCACAAATGTGATAGGGGATCGAGTATGCCTTATATATCAGTCATGACAGGGATTTTATTTAACTATGGCGCCATCTTCAGGCTAGCAATGAGAAAGGCTAAGACCCACAAGGGTCGCAGGTATGCATTCGGGGGCCTTATTACTGCTTTATGTCATAGAATAAGTATGCTAGAAGAGGATACTGATTATTGCCCTGTCATCTAGCCCCCCTATGTCGCCACCAACATCAAGGGGCTAGATATGTCTTTGGGCCTTGAGATGCTACTACACCGAACTGGCAGCTGGCTCTCCACGAGAAAAGAGATGCAAAAGATTGAGGTCCAATACCTACTGAATGCCCATGCTAAAATGGTGTTGCTCATTGGACCATGATTCATCGAACCTGTTGAGGATGATGTACCCACAAGCCCAGAAGAGGTGCATAATGATAAGGAGGATGAGTCTGAGGATAAGGAGATATTTGATGAGACACCGGGTCTACGTGGGGGGTGAACCCATCCTATTAGGGCCTACTGATGAGTGAGCATCATGATTCCCGCCTCCTTGGTTTTGTATGGCTAACACTGAGGGCAGTGTTAAATCTAAGTGTGGGGTGGGGATTGATCTATCATTTTGCTTCATTCTATTTCTATTGGCCTGTATTAAGACTAATTTTATTTCCTAGATTGTGATGTTTATTGTTATGTTGGGACATCTATTTTAATTTTTTAGGATTCAACATCTTTTATCTTATTTTACGTTTGTATGTAGTAACTATTAACTATGTGTACATGGATACTGGATATGATATGATATGAATGCACTAATTTAGGGGTAGTTTCCTTTCTGTTGCAAGTAGTAATGTTAGTCATAGTTGAGTGATGGAGGCCCTATAATGGATGGATGATGACCGTCCTAAGGGCATTATTCTAATCGAGTTCATGTAGAGTGTGGTAGTGTGCAAACGAGCATCAAGTGTAAACTCTTGAACCTAGTTTAGAAGAAGATTCTTGATCCTTGTAGGTCACAATTGTATGCATGCTTAATTAATTGAATTCATGTGAATACTATAATAAGAACTCTAGTGCAAACCTTGTGATGAAAGTGTGCCAAAAGTCAGCGACCAAATTGTGACTCTCTGTTGTGATAGGTTCAAGAACTTGCCTGGTATGTAGAGTAGACTTAGTAGGAGTTGGACCTAAAGGAGACAATCTAGGCATTTCTTTGGTAGCACAATATTGTTGAATATATATCCTCCTAATTAAAATACCCTTAGTGTCACGCCCAAAGTCCCGTTAAGGTGGACTGGCACCCATTGCTGATAAGTCTCGGGAGAACCAACCTGTGTTAATGCGCTTTCTATACATATTATATGGGATTTCCTCATTCAACTTGCCTTTAAAAAAGTAAGCATAATAACAAGCCAAAAGAAAATGCATATGGCTAGGCCGTTGGGGCTACGTTGTCTAAAGTAGGAGACATGACCACACTTTAATTTACATAGTATACAAAGCCTCTAGATAAAGAAAAGTATCTGATAAGGGTCGGGACAGGCCCCACCTTGACTAACTATACAATACAAAAATATAAGCTCTAGACACATAAATACAAAGCATGTAGATAAAGAAAAGTATCTGATAAAGGTCAGGATAGGACCCGCCTTGACCAACTGTACAATACAAAAATATAAGCTCTACACATACAAAGCTATGAAGCAACCTGGAGCTTGGTAACAATAACTGGATATCCTGTACTCCTACTGGGGAGATCTACTAGCACTTGTACCTGCAGCATGAAATGTATGTCCCCCATAAGGGACGTTAGTTTAAAATAATGTACTAAATATGTAAGGCAGGAAATACTATATATGAAGTAACAACTCAAATGAAACTATGCATTGGCATAGGATAAAAGACCACCTTTAGTTATACTATGGGATCATGTACTTTATGTTCTTTTTATTACTTTACCTTTACTGTATAATCTGTGCACAACATGTAATATGAATAACCAGCTGATCAGTGGTAAATCTATATATCGGGATAGTCCCTGGCTAGGCTTTTCCTTTAACCTCTTGGGGTACCCCCGTGATAGGATCGACCCTGGCTAGGTGATTCTGCCACACCTCGGGTTACCATCCATCAATAAGCAATATACTTTACTTTTTAATTACCTTTGAGATTATTCTTTTGGTGGTCACAATATTGGAGCTGTAGGACTGTAGATGTAGCATGTGATATGTAAATAATCATACAAAAAAATATGACAATGAAATGAGTACATTACAAAAATAATGAAATGCGTATGAGATGAAACAACTCATGAACTTTATTTAGCAACAAGAACGCATGTAACTTGGTATCCACGTATGTATGCAAATTTGAAGGTGACTATTTATGGGAGCATATGAACATGTGGAAGAGTGGAGACCTGGTTCATAGTTGTGTCGGAGTTGGTAAGTGCCTTTATGTGCCAAGGAAGGATCTATGTTTCATGCCAAGTAATATGAAATTGGGTTGCCTTACATACCTTGTTGTATGACCTCGTTATTACCTTGGAGTAATCTCCTTTTCTCTCAAGTATTTATCTACATTAGTTTGGGTAATAATGTTGGCATTAGTAGCTACTAAACATTTCTTGGTAGTCTAATCTATTTTAAAAATAAACTTTGGGTAGCAACCTGTAAGCATCGACCCAACGACGTTATTTCATCCTTTCCACCCCTGAGCATATGTGTCTATTGCCCATTCTATATATATGGTGTATACAGCCTTGTTTAGGTTTGTAACATGCTGGAAACAGTCCACACCCCAACTTTACATGACATGCAATCAGGTAGCACAACCTTACGCCATTTCCCTATATCTTGACGTCAACAATTTAAAACTATCCGAACTTTAACCAAACTGTCCTCAATAGATCTATACATAGACAACAGCTTTAAAACAGTCTCAGAATAGTATGAAAGTAGTCATGAATGATGTGAGGCAATAGCTTTTGATCCATCAGCGCCCAAGTTCCAATCGAAATCACACTTAAGATAGCACAATAAAACTCATTTTTAAGTGAAACAAAGTCAGGGCAGCAACCTTAGATTAATATTTATAACTTAAACCATGTTAGGAATATCAATTTCTTTTTATAATCCATTGTATAAACTATAGAGAAGTCACTAAAAAAAGGGCAAGTGTGCAACAACTTTCTAAGTACATGCTGTCCGACCTTTGTTCACAAGTATAACTAGCATATATTTCTTGTTTTTCATAGGAATAAGTATACCAAATGCATGGATATTTCCACTTATCTTAGCCTTTAAGATTTAGGTTTTCTTCAAGAACCCTAAAGGGTTTTATTTGCTGCGTTGTGAAGTTAAGTAAAGTGTAAAAGAGAGTCTTTAGGAAAGTTGAAAATTGTTCCAAAGTGAAATGACTTAAGGGATTCTTTTTTAGCCCTTTTAAAGGGTCTCTTTTGGCTGATTTTCTCTTGAGCTTTGGAGTACATATTAATACATATTAATAAGCTTGTGATGCAGTAGCTTGGGCCTCTCACTTGGGCTTAATTGGGTCTCAAAGTTGATGGGCCTTGGCTGCTTATTTTTCTAATTTCTCTTCACTTAGTTTGGGCCTGATTAGTCAAGTGGGTTGTGATGTACATGGAACCTTGTATTATTCATCTTGGACCATAAGTATTGTCCATTTATGATGCTAAAGCACGGGCTAAAGTTACACCCTTAATATAGACTTTATTCATTATTGGACTTGGACAGATTTGACGTCGGGCCTCGTCTCTGTCTAGCTTGCAAATTTAAGCTAAGCAAGTAGGTGACTCACCTGCTAGCTTCCTAAGTCCTACAAGCACCTCACTTCTCTCACTTCATTTAAGGCTGCGATTTCCTCAATTTGACTTAAAACTTGTATACACTCAACCCTTTTAAGCGTTAAACGTACATATCGCCCTCTAATATGAGATTAAAGAGCTTTTTAAAATGGACGCTAATTCGACCAAACCATATCATGTTTCATTTGTATAGAACTAGTACATGTAAGATGTGTGGTGTTATAGATATGATCTTATCGGCAAGAGAGATCCTACCTTACAACATGTCCTTTTTGGTAGGTTATCCCTACCTTACGATATAATCTTTTAAGTAGGAACCATGAGTCATTCTACCTTATGGTATGAGCTTTTTGGTAGATTGTCCCTATATTATGATATAATCTTTTAAGTAGGAACCATGAGTCATTCTACCTTATGGTATGAGCTTTTTGGTAGATTGTCCCTATATTATGATATAATCTTTTAAGTAGGAACCATGAGTTACTCTAACTTATGGTATGACCTTTTCGGTAGATTATCCCTACCTTACGATATAATCTTTTAAGTAGAGGTACCTATTAGCTCATCAAACCTATTAGCTCATCAAACCATCACATCAAAGGATCACGAAGAACTCCACATTTCTCAAGAAGGTAAAACATAGTATAAATGTTCAAAATTTTTATTGTAGATCATGGAAGCTTTTCAAGAGTTTTAAACATATTTGGGAACCCATAAAGTGTCACAACATACTTGTCAAGTAAAACCACACAAAAGTCCTTTATCAATATGAAGAATCCTTGAAAGGCATTTTATCAAATACTTGGTGGGTGTGCAATGCTAGTGTAAAACCATGCAATCAAAGAGTGAAATCATGCAAAACAAATTGAAGTAAATCAACACACCAACACTTGTTAATACCCTCATGCAATATACAATGAAACCCTTCATCAAATCTCAAAATAGATACTAGATTCATAGCTCAAAACATGCTCAAACAGTCACATTTTTATGAAACCCCAACATAGTTCATAGTCAAATTCATAGTAAGTAAAACCCATAAGTAAATCAACTCAGAAATATGAAATTTATGTAAAAAGAAAGTTGGGACAGCATGGGTGAAAAGACCCAATGGTTGAAACCCACGTACCTTAACTTTGGAGGTTTTCTTGAAGAAATTGGAATGGAGACTTAAAGCTTGAGTGAATTCCTTAAGATTCGAAATGAGTTTTGGCACTTGAATTTTGAGTGAAATAATTGTCTAAGTGTTTGTGAGAGTATTGGAGAATGTCTTGTATGATATGAAAGTGAAATATGGCTAAGTATAGGTATTTTTATGTATGGGAAGGCTTAGGCCCAAGACCCAAAAGTCTTTGACCGAAACAACAAAAACAATCAAAAAAATATAGAGGTGCGCCCTTGGCGCGTCACGCGTTAGGCGCGAAAACCTCATTGGAAATCACAATTTGCAATTTTAAAATTTTGATATGATTGCTCGAAAATTGGGGTTAGACCCATATCCCACTCAATTCCCCCCCCCCCCCC
>DF358950.1:24033-70448 GCA_000787875.1 Solanum virginianum | reverse complement strand
TATAAGAAGAGATGCAATACGAAGACTTCTAAGAGGTCGGTAACCCATCAAATGAGAGTAACTTCTAATGAAGTTCACATGCAGGATCATTATTCAATATGGTCCAACTTCTTAGAAATTTTAAACTAATTTATAGTGCTCACAAAGAGTAAAGACTTTACCCTTTTTTTTGCCTCTATAGGGAGCTTGGTATCATCTTCCTAATTCATGACAAAAAATTTATTCCCTTTTTCAGTATTGTACTGAGAAATTAAACAAACTAGCAGGAAAATTAAGTTTTTCCCATGTTAACTTAATTAAACTTTAGTTTTGCATATATTAAAGTGTTAGCTTATACATAGTGCGTAATATATATGAGTTCTAAGACTTCGATGGCTCTCAACAGTCAATACACATGAGTTCTAAGATTTCGGCTAACAATTTTTTTTCTTAGTCAATATGTATAATAATTTATCGATTATTAAATTGCTAAACATAACATGTTAGTATCGTAATTATTTGATCAATATATGTGACAACAAAATCATTTAGATATTTTAAACTACAAAAATAAAAATCTACCTAATTAAAGTAATATGCAATAGTTTCTCAGATATATGCTCATACATGCATAAGTTATAACAATCACACGAAAAATGAGATCTGAGAAAAGAATTGTTAATCTTTTCTTATGCTTGTTACCTAATGAAATATTTGATGTGCAAGTACATAACACATACATGGCTAGTCAAGTTAGTTTTAACACATATGTGAAAGTATTTTTTGTCATGACTTATACATCGTAAATGAAATCTTGGGAAGGCCGATAGTTGTTTCCCACTCGTACACCAACACTATAACTAAAAGAATTCATCCATATATCTATCATCACTACAAATTCCTAGTTTATCATTAATTTTCATTTGAGAAGGGTACATACAAATTGTGCCATCGATGTAGGACATATTCTGTCCCTATCATTTTATGAGACATGTTTGGTTGAATACAAAATTTAAGAAAGAAAGAAATGACATTTGAAATTTATGATGTAAAACAAGTCATACTAGATGTTTGCATCACTCATTGCTTCCTCCTTTTTTTATTTTTGATGAATAATATCACTCATTGTTCCCTTTTCATACTCGAGTTGAATTCCCCAGCATATTTCCTTCCTGTACACTTGAGATAGTACCAACATGTAATATCACTTGGGTTCTTCCCTTCTTTATTCCCATAAGTATCCCACAATGTTTCAAATGGTATGTAGAAGCAACAAATGAAATCTGCTAACTCTGAATATCCAAAAATGTGGTACTTCAAGGAATATTTTCTTTCGGGGTCAGATTTGCAGACCAACGTAGCTAATAATCTGCGTCCAGTTTAGTAGGACTGTAACTTATCCAAAAACCCATAAATTTATCGGTATACCAAGATGGGTTCAGATCACATGAGATTTCTTTTTGAT
This sequence comes from Solanum virginianum, assembly GCA_000787875.1. Lineage (NCBI taxonomy): Eukaryota > Viridiplantae > Streptophyta > Magnoliopsida > Solanales > Solanaceae > Solanum > Solanum virginianum. The sequence continues at coordinate 69,004 of DF358950.1, read as the reverse complement.
TTATCAACTGATAATCAAACAACTCTAGAAAAAAGAAATGACAAGATAATCTCTTTGGTTGAAGTCACACTGCATGCAGTAGAAATTAAGTGTTACTACAACTAGAAATCAATTTGACGAGAATATTCAACATATGTGGGATAGATAATGACCCGGATGCATGTCCTGTGAAAATACTCTAGGAACACGTTAACTTGTTCACTTGAGATGGCTTCGTCTTCAATTTTCAACAATTTAGAATAATTATATCTTTGAAAAATTGAAGAAAAAAAAGAAATTTATATGAAGTTATTTTTAGTGTTAATCTTGTAATTTTTAAAACTACATGTAATTATCATAAATATGTTTCTTTATATATCTTTATATTTAACAATATATTTAATTATTACTTTTTCATAATCATTGAAAAATCATTTCAAAAGATTTTATTTTTGATATTGAAAAAGGAATTGATCGTGTCTTTGAACAATTATTTTAGAATTAATTAGTTAATGATAAGTTAATTATTTCACTTTGAGAATTTTAAGAAGCTTCTTAATTAATTTACATTAATTCACCTTGTGGCCGAATTGATTAATTAATCCAATTTGGCTACCTTTTAAATCCTAATTTGGCCATGATTGCTATTTTAAAATGACCAAATCCCAAATCGATTCCCACCCCTTCAACCCTTTTTTCAGATCTTCCTTGGGCCCATTTTGGGCCAAAATTTTGGCCCAAATTGCGAATATCAAATCCTCATATCAGCAACATAACAATACATTACATACATATATACTCCTTCAGCAACCTCACACGCTTCCCCTTTCCATTCCTCTTTTCCCCCTTTTCTCTCGACTCACGCAGCCTTCACACATCGTTCCCTTCATCTCTTTTGCATGCAACATATAACAGTACTGGCGCGACTTAACGAGTAACACCATTAACGTACAACAACCACAAATGATCCCAACATCCACCAACCAGTATGCACAAGTATCACCATCTCCTGCCTTGTTCGTCCTCGCCCTTGAAGTGGATGGACGAGATTAATTTATCCAATTTTTGTAAGATTTCCAGTTGTAGAAATTTGGATAAAGATTTAAGTTTGAATTGGAGAATATGCCCTCACAAATTCATCCAATTTTTCCCCAATTCAACCTATTTTTCCCCTATATATAGATCCCCTTCATTCACTGGAAGGGGTTGTCTTTTTCTCCCAAAATCAAAGAATACAACATTTTTTCTCTCTGGATTCCATAACCTATCTAGAAAAATCGAAGATTGCTCCAATTTGCTTGCTTCTCAATTCGTGGTGATAAGTTATTTCATTGTCAAGCTCATCATCTTGAGTTTGTTGCTCCTTTGAAGGTAATCTTTTTACTACTTTTGCATCTTATTTGAATAATTTTGCTGAGTTGTATTCTCCTCTTTAGAGATTATCCAAAAATCCTAATCACTTTTACTTCGTATGTGTGATTTTTTGCTTCTTCTGCTAGAGATATGTCAGCGTGCTTAGTATGAGTTTTATCTATGTGTTTTAAGTTTGGTTAGATATCTTTATATCTGTCTTTGAATTTGTTGTTTAGATCTAATGGCTTAGCTCTTGTTGCCTTTTTTTTAATTTAAATTTTGGGTCCGGTTGACCCTTTTATTAATCAATTAAACAAATTTGTACATTGGGCTTAAAGAAGCCTTGCAATTTCAAGACCTAAACAAACGACCTGATCCAAATAAGAAATATAAAAAAGCAGCATCTACCCTAAATCCTAGGGTTTCCTTTTCAGCATCCTTTATTCTCTCTCGTTGTAGGCTACTCTGATGTCTTCATGGTTTTCGACCAAAGCCTTTTATTTCCTCCATTTGTGGGTGATCAACGATCTCCATCGATGGTTGTTGTCTCTTCTTCCTCACAGCAGTCAAAGGGTAGGAGCATTTCAGGTCTCCTTTCCTTCTGCTCCCTATCCTTCTAACCTGTTCCTTTCTTCTCAGGTGTCGTCTTCGGTATGAAGTGTTCCATCTGAAGAAGTGAAGAACCAGGGTACCACTTGCATTGGAGTCCTTATGAGTTTCTTTACCCTTCATATCCCATCCCCCATGTTGTTGTCTGATGTTTCTTCTTCATTTGTAGAGTCAAGAGGAGAAAATTAGTTGCTCACACGATTACAGTGACCCATTGCCTGCATTTGATTTCCTGATGCCCTTCATGGTTCTCCTTTCTTCCTTTTGCTGGTGTTGTGCTTTTTGAGGGATGTAGTAAATAGCATAGCTAGTTATTTTCACAATAGTTTGATGTTATTTGCTATCCCTATTTTTGTACATATTACTACTCGTGCAAACATATCTCTCTGATTAACTAGCATTAGCCCTGTAATTTTTGGTACTACTGATTCTGATAATCCTTAAGGAGGGGATCTGATGTTTATCTGTATTTAGCACCCTCCTAGTTGAACTTGGTAAACTTTGAAAAGACCAAAACTATTGCTTTCCTTCTGCATTTATGCCCATATTTGCTATGTGATATGCTAGTTGGTTGACCTCCCTATATGTGTGAAAGAATGTTATGTTTGTGTTCTTCATTAATTGCCACACTTCTTCTATACACTGCACAATCTCCCATGGGACCCTCTATTCCTTTCTGATTATTTTATGGAGATTGAGTGAATCAGTTTCCAATACTATGTTTTGGAAAGCTTGTTTCTTACAAAAGATTAGGCCTTCCATATAGCTATAGCTTCAGCTATTAGGTTATTGGATTCCCCAACATTACCAACTTCAGCATAAATCAAGTTTCTTGGGCTAATTCTGATACAAAATTCATATGCACTTGGGCCTGGGTTCCCTTTGCATGCTCTATCTGTATTGCACTTGTAGCAGTTTGAGTTAATAGCTATCCATTTGACCACATCATACCTCAATTTAGGTCTATGACACTGCATTAGGTCCAAGAGTTGAATCCAGCCTTCTGACCCCTACTTTAGATTTGCATTAAGACTTTATTTATTGAAAATCTTTGATAATTAATTCATAATTGATTCTGTGTCCCTATAAGGCTATGCTAATTTAACCTTTTATTATTTGTAAAAGGGCTACATTAGTTGAGTGTATTATATTAGATAATGACTTCCATGTATGCTCAAAATCTGACTTTTAGGTGTTTAATATCACTTAGCCTTTGTATTGCTTCAAGCTTCTTAAAATGAGTTTAAAATGATGAAATAATGTAAAATCATTCTACTTTGGTCTTATATTGTGAATTGGTGATTTGCTCTTCCTCGTGAATCCTCTGCTTTAAGGATGAATTAGTTTTCCTACTCTATTATATGTTGTTGATTTCATTATGTTGATATCTGGCTTTATATATGGCAAATAAGTTGAATTCTGTTTGTGAGATACTCTACTTGCGTATTATTTTTGGGTATTTTTACCATAATTCGCTTTGAAATTGTCTTAGGTTCTATGTGTTAGGATTGCAATTTGCCTTTATCCGATGATAAATTTGTTATGCTAAAATATACCGGTCTTGTGTTTAAGTCAAATTTGGCTTTATCTTTGGTTTGTAAATAGTTGTCTGTAACATCATTCTTTGCGCATTTAGAGCTATATAAACAGTAGGATTAATAGTCTCTATACCTTTTTTCCTTCCCATTATTTAGAGAATAGTATAAAATTGCTTTAGACTTGACTAGCTTGAGAGTAGTGTATTTTTCTTTCATCCTAAAAGCATGTTTTGTGTGGTATTTCCCTTGAATATTGGCAAGTGAATGTTAGTACCAGTATTTTGACATTTGCTTTTAAGATTAGATGGATTCAGTTTCTTCTTATTGTGATTCCAACAACACTTTATTATTTTCTTGTTTTTTGCATCAATGAGCTTCTGTTGAACCATGTTTAAAAATATCAAATAAAGTAGTTGCTTTGTATAGTTCTTTTTTTTTGAAAAGGCATACAAAGCTAGACTCACACTTTTCAAACCACATAAAAGGAACATCCTGGAGAGTCAATTGAGCCAATGTTGCAATAATAGTCAAAAACCCCTCGACAAACTATTTGTTGTACCCAGCTAAGTCAACGAAACTCCAAACCTCAACAATAGAAGTGGGCTTAGCCCAATCACGGATAGCCTCAATCTTTGCTAGATGTACCATAATACCATCGTAGGACACCATGTGCCCTAAAAATGCCACAGACTCTAACCAAAGCTTACATTTAGAAAACTTAGCATACAACCAGTAATCCCTCAGTGTCTGGAGTACCACCCTCAAGTGCTTGGAATGCTTCTCACGGCTCTGAAAATATACCAGGATATAATCAATAAGAACTATTATAAAAGAGTCCAGATATGGTTTGAATACATGCGTCATCAGATCCATGAAGGTTGCTGGAGCATTAGTCAATCTGAATGATATATCCAGGAACTCGTAATGGTTGTAATGCATTTGGAAAGTAGTCTTAGGAATATCTGCCGCCCTGATTCTCAACTGATGGCAGCCCAAACTCAAATAAATCTTAGAAAACACTGCAACTCCATGTAACTGGTCAAAGAATAATCAATGCATGGCAAGAGATAATGGTTCTTCATAGTCACCTTATTTAGCTGCCTGTAGTTAATACACATATAGTATCCCATCCTTCTTTTTAACAAACCGCACAGGAGTACCACATAGAGACATATTTGGCAAAATAAATCCCTGATCTAGAAGACCTTGTAACTGAACGTGGAGCTCTTTAAGCTCAACAAGGATCGTTCAATATGGAGGAATAGATATGGGCTTAGTGTCTGACTCCAAATCAATTGCAAAATCAACATCTTTCTCTAGTGATAAAACCAAATCAACAGAAGGGGCCTCAGCTGAAACATCATGGACATGGGCCAAGTCTGCTAAATAGCTAGTAGAAATCATCTCTAGCTAGGCTCAGACATAAGAGATAAAACCAACTAGTGTGTGGCTAATAGATCCTTGCCATACCACTGGCGATACACTAGGCACGGCTAAGGTCACAATCTTGGCATAATAATCTAGAATGATAGGGCGTCAACCAGTCCATACCTAGAATAACATAAAAAAAATCAAGCATGTAAAGCAACAATAGATCCACCTGGGTATGTCAGCTCTAAATAGTCACGATACATGACCTACACATTCGATCCACTCTACTATAGAATCCCCTACTAGAGTCGAGACACAAAGTAGTACTGATAGAGGCTCAGAATTTATCCCCACTCGAGGAGGAAAGAAGATGAATGTAGATGAATAAGTTGACTTGGGGTCAAATAAAGTTGATGTTGGTTGCTGACATAAGATAATTGTACCTATAATAACATCATCAAATGCCTTAGCCTCTGACTGGGTAGGAGTTGCATAGAACTGGCCCTAATGACCCTCTCTAGGATAGCTTTTACTATCTGGTTTGCTATCTCTGGGACCACACTGGTCATTTTTGAGGCCCTACTAGTTACCGCTATAGTCCTGATCTCGACCTGAACCTCTAACTGATGGTGGTAGGACTGGTAGGCTTATTTGAGAAGTTAGGTATCTCTCTCTCTCCACACAAGACACTCTTGAGACTAATAATCTAGCACTCCACACTCATATCATCCTGAGCAAGCTAGGTCATCCCTACATCGATCACTATGACCTATGGTATTTGTATAAGAGGCTCTGCACCTCTAGCTAGCTATCTAAGAAGAATCGATCTGCTCTAGAGTTGTAGTGTCTTTGTCCCTCAGTCTCCTCTTGCTAGGATGAGAGAGGCACTCTATCAAGAAGCATCTTAGGATCGACGACTGCCTCAAAAGCCTGCAGTGAAGCTTGGATAGACTAACTAGATTAACCCTGCTGGAACCTCAATTAGGGCCTATCATACCGTCTCTTGAACCTAGACCATTCTCTATTGTAACTGTCCTCATGATGAGCCCATTTGTCGTTGGCCCCTTGGGCCTTACGATGCACTGTCAATGGTATGGGCATGATCTATAATATCTAGAAAGGACGACCAGTTATCATAAGTGATTGTGTCTCAATCTACAACTGGGTTTGCAAACCTCTGACAAAGCCTTTGATTTACTTCTCCTTTATAGGCAATATGGCAGTAGCATACATAGAGAGTTCATGGAACCAACCCCAGTGTTGACATATGGTGTGATCCAAACCTACCACATGTCAGGGGCATGTCACCAGGTCCATGTGCATATATAAGGGAGTTTTTAGGTCAATGCTTAGATATATAGATATTAACTTCGCACCACAATTTTGAGCTCATTTTTTATCCAATTTAAGTCATTCAAAAGGCTACATTGTACATATTTTCATAAGGAATGCCATAGGAGTTTCGAATTCCAATTTTGGCACATATTTTAAGGTAAAACACTATTTTAGTTGGTTATGCTCTCCTAATTGTGTAAAAACTTTATGCTATGATATCTCGACCGACTTAAGTAAAGGTTGAGTCTAAATTGTTCTATAATCTGAGATGAACACTATGATATGCCTGGATTATGATAAATTTAGCTGGTTTATGTAAAATTTGATCGAGAAAGTTTTTGAAAGAAGTATTTTTTTGGTAAAGAATATAACCTCAATTTTTAGCCGTTTCTCGGCCTTCTGGAGTCCATTTTGGGCTAAAATTCTGACTGTAGACTCGGGGTGACGTGGGAATCATTTAAGTGGGATTTATTCAAGATGTTAGGCATGCACCCTAGTTTTCTCCATTTTAGGCGTTATTGATATAATTTCACCCATGTTTTGAGATGTTACAACCAATGTGACCGTGTTAACCTTGTGAATTATGCTTTCAATAGGTGAGCAACATCGAGAAGTGATCAAGAAGGGAAAAGCTCAGGTGGATTGACTCAGGATATGATGAATCATCTTCCAGGTAGGCTTGACTTTCCTACTCCTTAGACTGAGTTAGGATATATGCATGTTGAGCTAAAATATGTAGTTAGGTGTTGTTCATGGGTTAAACTATATATATATATATATGCAGTTATGGGGTTGTACCCCCAGTAATAAGTAGTCTGTTATATTAAGATGGTGTCCTGATTAATTGTTACACTAATGACTGATGTGGTTGTCGAGCCTGGTGGATTGATTCGCTCCTTATCATGTGTGATAGGTGATTAAGCCAGATTGCCACCTTGGTTATACTTGATACTTCTCCAGTAGCATAGTAGAGCTCATCGCCGGGGTATTGGTTGGTATTCTTTCGTATATGATGATGTGAGATAAACTCTACCAAACGACCCCAAAGTGAGTTCTTCTATAAGACCCATCTTAAATTCTACTGTCATAAATTTGCAAAGTTCTCATATAAAGAGTGGCTAGAGTTTCTGAAATAATATCATTCACATATATTTTGAATAAACTAGAGAGAGTATTTTGAATAAAAAGAGTGATATTTATCCTACCTCTTTGAAAGTTACTTTTAAGAGAAAAGTGTTAGGTCTCTCATATCAAGCATTTGGAGCTTGTTTTAGACTATAGAATGCTTTAGATAGTTTAAACATAAGACTGGGGCAAGAGGAATTTTTAAAGCTAGAGGATGTTGTTTGAAAATAACTTCTTCTTTTATAAAACTATCTAAAACTAACAGTATATGAATGGATTATGACCTGGCAATTAAGGCAAGTATTTCATCATAATCAATATATTCTTCTTATGAATACCCTTAAGTGAAAAGTCTCACTTCATTTCTAATTATTTTATCTTCTTCTTTTAGATTATTTTGAGATACCCATTTTGTTCCAACAATTTAGCAGTTCTTTGGTCTTTTAGTAAGTACCCAAACCTAATTTCTTTCGAATTGATCAAGCTTATTTTCATGGCTTGTATTCGAGATTCATCCTCCATGCCTCATTTATGTGTCTAATTTCCATTTGAGATGTGAGAGCCATTAATGTTTGCTTCTTTAAAGAAACTCTCGTTTACCTTTTCTAATTTAGATCGCCAATGATAAAGTCATGTGAAAAACTTACATTTTATCTCCATTTTGATGGAACATTTGATTTTTCAACTTTAATAGTTGACTCATGATTTTCATGAGTTGACTGTTGAGTATCTGCAGGCCGATTTCTTTAGGAGAGTAACTTGAAATAGAAGTAACAGGTGAATCTTTCTCAGGGATACCATTTCTAGTATCCTGCAGTCTCGGGTTAGAATCATCAAAACTTACCTATACAGATTCTTCAACACTTAAAGTTCTTTTACTGAAAACTCTAAGGAGTCGATTGGTAGGAGGTATTAGGGGAAATAATCCATGAATTATCTAATGGTGCTAATTAATATTATTTTTGGTAGAAATTTGGACCCATGTATTAACAAATACCTCTTATTTGATAGTATTAACTAATACCTTGGATTTAATACCATGGAATTATATATAAAGACAAATATCCCTCAAATTTTTGTACACATTTTTTTAATTTTCTTGATTTTATTTTTATAGTTGTAGTTTTGTACCAGTAAATTTATTTAAATAAATTATCTTATAAAATTTATTTTTTTGTGGGTTCATATTTTCATAATATAAAAATAATTAAATTTACCATGTCAAAATTTTAAATTTTATTCATGTGATTTCATAACATAATAGACAAAATATTTTGCCATGTAAATTTTCTTGGAAGAGGATTTTTGTAAACAAAAAGCTAGTATGAAGTGGTTTGTTGATGGGGACAGAAATACAAAATTCTTCCACTCCTTTGTTAATGGAAGAAGGAAGAGATTCGGGATAGATGAAATAGCTTCCATTGAAGGTGACCTAATCAGTGCTGAGTAGAACATAGGGGCAGAAACCTCTAGATCTTTTGCCCTGCAATTCTCTGAATATTGCTTGACTGAGGACTTTGCTATGCTGAACTGCATCCCTCAAATTACTAAAACAGAGAATGAAGCTATCACCAAGATGCCTGATAGGGAAGAGATCAAGAAAGCTATTTTTTGCCATGAATGGTGATAGTGCTGGGGTCCAGATGGCTTCAATGGGTTCTTTTTATAGCACTGTTGGGATATTGTGGTTCCTGACATTGAAAGAATGGTCAGAGCCTTCTTTTGTGGGTACCAACTTCCCTGATTCATCACCCATACCAATATGGTTCTCATTCCCAGAAAGGACAACACGAGGAACCTGGAAAGGACAAGGAGAGGAACCTTATGACTTAAGGCCCATTAGCCTTTGCAACTTCGTGAATAAGATTTTCTCAAGGCTCTTACTAGATAGAATTTCACCCCTGATTCCTGAATCATCTCCAAGAACCAATCTGGGTTCGTGAAAGGTATAAACATTACTGAAAATGTCCTCCTTGCTCAAGAGATCATCAAGGACATTGGAAAGAGGAACAAGCGTCACAATGTGGTAGTAAAATTAGACATGACGAAACCTTATGACAGAATTTCCTGGGTTTCTTAACTAAAGTGTTTAGGTAATTTGGGTTCTCTGAGACACTAATAGACCTCATTTGGAGACTTCTAAGCAATAATTGGTATTCTGTCCTCATCAATGGACAATCTCATGGGTTCTTTCAGTCCTCTAGGGGTGTGAAACAAGGAGATCCACTCTCCCTAATTCTATTCATCATTGTTGCTAAGGTTTTGTCTAGAAGTCTGAACAATCTGTTCTTAGATGGAAGATTCATAGGATATGGGATGCCCAAGTGGAGTCCCAAGATTAACCACTTGGCATATACTGATGACACAATTCTATTTCGAATAGGAGACAAGTATTTCATCATCCAAATGATGAAAGTCATCAACAACTATGAGAAAATCTTAGGACAAAAGGTCAACAAAGAGAAAAGCTACTTCTATGTGCATGATAAAAGTCCCTTGGTGATTACAATGAGACAAAGGAAACTTACTGGCCTTAAATTTGGTAACTTCCCCCTTTATCTATCTAGGATGCCCTTTGTTCTATGGGAGAAGGAACTCCTTCTCCTTTGAAAAATGCCTTGTCAAAATTGCTAAGAGGATTAGAGAATGGCAAACCAGATTCCTCTCTTATAGAGGTAAACAAGTGTTGATTAATCATGTGTTATCCTCTATCCCTGCGTATCTTCTCTCTATGATGAGCCCCCCCAAGAAAACTCTGGAGAAAATCCATAAAATGTTTGTTTTCATTTTTTAGAGCAAGGTAGGAGGTGAAAAAGGCAAATACTGGGTCAAATGGGAGGACTTGTGATACCCCCAGAGTGGGATTCAAATCACTATTTGACATCTCAAAGGCCCTATTTGCTAAGCTCAGATGGAAGTTCAGGATTGCAGTGGGCTCCCTATGGTCCTTCTTCATGTAGATCAAATAATGTAAGAAAGCACATCTTTGATTGCTTCTTCTAGAGGTGGTTCTCAGATATGGAAAAACATGGTGGAGATCAAAGAAGAAGTGGATCATGAGATTTGGTGGCAAGTAAGAAGAAGTTCTATGAGCTTTTGGTTTGATAATTGGACCAAACTAGAGGTTCTTTACTTCATTGTAGAGCAAGGGAAAGATGAGGAAATTGAAGTCAGAAATTTCATTGTCAATGGAGAATGGGACAGGAACTCTCTGGAGAGTCTATTGGATAAAGACTTTGCTGATCACATTACCAACATCATTAGTCCTTCATTGGTAGAGGAGGCTGATATAGCTTGGTGGATGGCTTACTCCCATGGTCACACCACCACTAAATCAACCTTCCAAGGACTGAGAAGGAAAAAGGAAGAAGTTTGGTGGCTAGACAACATCTGGATTAAAGGGGTCCCCTTCAAGTTTTTTTTTTCAATAGAGAGTCTAGAAAAGGAGGGTGGCCACTGAAGAATCAATCTTGCCTCTAAATGCCACTGTTGCTCTAGAGGAGGAAAGGAGAGCATGACCCACCTATTTCTAACAGCCCTCATAGCCTTAAGACTATGGAGGCAATTTGCTCCTTGTGCAGGTCTGCCTATCCAGGACAACCACCTTCAATAGCAAATCAGTAAATGGTGGAATGTCATAACGTCTAGCAGGTTACTTCCTATCATGAAAGTAGTTCCTATGATTATTATGTGGCTACTATGGAGAAGAAGGAATAATAGGAGGCATGGTAAAGATGTGACCTTTGACACTTTAGCATATCAATCCCTTCAACTGATATACTATGTGGCAAAGGCTAGAAACCCTTGGATCTCAGGCCCTAGAGACTGGATCAGTTTGATTTTTTCTTTGGAAGGCTTTAGGCCCAAAATTTACCAGCTACCTGTTAAATGGAACCTACCAGCCACTGGTCACCTCAAAAGGAACATAAATGGTGCTAGTAGAGGAAATCCAGGGAAGAGTGCCTATGCCTATTATCTGAGAAATTAGCTTGGGACATTATCTATGCAGAAGTAGGGGAAGTGGGTCACATGACCAATACTGAAGCTGAATCCATGGCTATGCTAAAGTGCTTGAGCTATTGCAAAAATAATCATCTCTTTAGTTTAGTCATTGAAACAGATTCCTTGCTCCGACAGAAAGCCATTAATGGGATTTGGGAAGTCCCATGTCAATTTCAGAGCAGTTTGCAGAAATTATCACACACAAATAGGAATTGTAGGCAATAATCAATCATATATTCAGAGAAGCAAATCAACTAGCTGATAGTTTGGCTAATTAAGCACTAGATCAGGGTACTTTAATTCAGAGCAATGGTTTCAAAGAGTTACCAAGTCCATGCAGGAGAATCATCAATTGTGACAAGAATCAGATTTACAACTTGCGCATTAAAACCAATCATATTAAGACTAACAGGGATTAGTTACAGTGGGCAAAAACATGAGTAGGAGTCATTAATTACAGAAGAATCTATTTATTTACTAGTATATTATACTCCTACATATTTACCAGGTTAGCTTCCAAAAGGAATCCCCATACAAAAAGCAGGTCAACAGCCAAATCTGGGCCAGTTAATCATGAAGAGAAATCCTTGCACCACGACATGGCCCCCAATAGCAAAACTCCTTCTCCTCCATCCGAATGAGAAGAAGATGAAGATTTAGAATGGGATGCGGTAAAGTAAAGAGGTTCTAAATGCCAAGAACGGGGAGACACTTACGTATGGTTCCTGTCCCAAAATACAGTACCCCTCGCTATCTAAGAACCTCCTTTAAAAGCCTTACAATGCCCCTGGAGTCAGTATAAGTCAACTATGGAATAAGAAGAACTGGAATGGAAGAGTTTCAGCCTCACCTTACACTACCACTCCCCGACTTCATCGGGGAATTTTTTATCTTGAACAACCTTCACTGATTGATCACCCACAAGTATAGCCGCTGGATAGTACAGGTTTGCAGAGCTACAAGATTCATCTAGAGTACTTGAGGGGCCTTTTTTTTGGAAAGGAGGAAGTCATCTATAGAGTTAGGTATCTACGAGACCTTTGGACCGCGTCGTTTTGGGCTATTGACTACTCAATTGTATAGTTTCATTTAAATGAATAAAAAGGCCCAATGGCCAAAATTTAACCAAAAAATAAAATTGTTGAAATGTTAACTAAACATAGTTAATTAGTTGTTGAGATGTTAATAGCGAAAGATTTTTAAAAAATTATAATTTTTTATTTTTTATATTAAATTCAATTAAAAAAATAAAAGAACTTAAAAATTTAAGTGGAGTGAGTCAATGCATGGCAGGGCGGGGAGGGGGGGGTTTGAAAATGAAAAACGTCATCGTGTGGGGCGGGGCGGGCTGTTTAAAAATTTGCAGGTTGAGCTCAACCCGCTCCTCACCTACCCCATTGTCATCCCTACGTGTTAATATAGATTATTTATTTTACAATTGTTTACCATCTTTTAAATTTTGATAATAGATGATCTATCTTTATTAAATTAAAAATTAACATTTTATTAGTGATAATTTATTAAAATCACAATGATTTATTCTCAAATAATTCAAGTGAGAAAATAGCAAATATGATGACAAAATTATTATTCTCCTAACTAGTTAGAAGCAACAAAAAAAAATAATCTATTTTGATCTAATTATATGAAATAGAAAATTTCATAATAATTCTAGGGTATAATTGGAAAAAAGTTTTTTGTAGAATTTTAAACTAAGCACAAGAGTAGATGGGAAGAAATGAACCAAACATTTGATAAAAAATAATCCCTGTATTATTCATTTTTGTACCAAACAACCCCTAAAAGTATGAGTAGAAGGAAAGTAATCAAGAAATATACCTTTATCGCTTCTAGGATCAAACATACTGAAGTTACTCTTACCATTATTGTGAATAAACTTTTTTTAAAAATGGGGGCAGGGGAAGGGGAAATGAGAGAGGGATTTACAATGTGGGGAATTGAACCGTCATCAATAAGGTGGGAGTTCAGATAGTAAACCAACTTACGAAAAGATGAAAGTAGTTGATATTTGATTTTTTTTTCTTTTCATAAACCATATAGGGCCTTCTTAATAGGTATGATAATACTATCTTCAATATGTGACATGTTGTACTTACCACTTTAGCCAAGAAATTGTCACGATCCAATCTTGGCCCTAGACGCGACATGGTGATTAGAAGCTTGAAGGGCTCCCACCAAACTTCTTAGCATATAAAGAATATGTAAAATAACAAGAGACAACAGTTACATAAAGGAATGGTGAAGATAAGTTTCAACATAAAGTCTAGATATAGAAGAAAAGCTCAAGTAACTATGTCAGAATAAATGGAATTACATTAATTACCTAAATCCAACAGACCTCTAATCGATGATGGGGGCATAGAACAAGCCCTAGCTCACCATAGATAAAAGAAGTAACATTGTCCAACCATTAAAAAAATATATGAACTCAAGTGGATTGCCCTCGAAGCATGAGGGCTTACTAAACAAGTGATCAAATCTCCAATATATATTCGAGTGTGATATGAAGGGTGATTGTTGGACCCTACGTTATGGTACAATGTAGTTAAAAGAAAGTATATGTTAGTACATGATAGGTACTAAGTATGTGAGCAATATTCTCAATAAAACCATGAGATAATATGGAACATGAGTCATGATATGCAAGACCAACAATCATTTAAGAGCATGAGATGGAAATCATAAGTTTATGACATGTGTGTGGTCAATGCATCATAAAAATTAAAATAAAAGCTTGTAAGTAAAATTAGTCATTTTGTATGGGATATCAACCTTAACCGACAATAAGACCATACAAGTTATAACATAGAATCTGATGTAACTCCTACTTCAAGAATAGAGGCTTACTTGCCAAGGTAGACTTTGTGAGAATATCTTTAACATCATGGGCTATATGTGGATCTACTAGCTAAGCCAATAAAGCAAACCTATGGGCACACATAGTTTAGAACTAGGGGTTGCTACTAGGGACTCCCTTACCAAGTCCCCACCATGAAGTTCTCTCAATGCTAAGTCAAATCCCAACATAATAAAAATCATTGATCATCATAGAGAAAGATAATGTCTACGCACTGATGCAAAATCATCAAGTGTCATTATAGAGTGTCTCATTACAATCTTTGATTTAAACAATATGAGAATTGTCCTTTCAATATTTTGAGTCCATGAGTAACTTAGAAAAATCCTTTCACCATTATTTATTCTTTCATAAGAAACCTTATTGCTCATGATTAACAGTACAATTAGGTTAATTTTCATGGGTTCATAAATAATCAACTAGAAATCATGTAATTTGAATAAAATCATGCATAATTATGAAAAACAAGACCAATTAAAATTATAATTAAAGGAACCCATAAGGAATTTCCTGAACCCTAGATGAAACTTATGAGAAATTGCATGTAAAACATTGAAATCATTAATTTAATATCTATTCAGGCATAATTCAATTAAAAATCATGAAACAAAGCTTAATTATAAGACCCAATGCTAATTGATCAAAATCCCTAATTCATACATTAAAATTTCATTGAAAAGCATGGAAATTTCTTAGGCTTCAAAGATGAAAAGAATCCATGAATGAATATCCACATATATGGAGGAATCCTAAAAGAAAATCTAGAAATAAATGATTGAAATGGAAGAATCATAACATGACATTAGGAGGATCATCGGAGAGAAGAAGACTGGAGAAAACTTGTGAATTTAGGAGAATGAATTGGAGTGAGGTTAGTTTGAAGAATACAAATGGTTATTGAGTAGTTTGTAGGTCCAAAATGATGTAGTTTAGGGGTTAGAAAAGTAGAAAATATCTAAAATATCCCTCATTTAAAAATTGAGGGATGGATCTACGCTAGGATCGATGAACCATAGTTAATTTTACAGTCCGTAGAATCTCTCTTGTGGTTTCTAACCTCAAATCTAGAATTTTTGAGACTTTGTACAATTGGAGTTTTACGAGCCATAAAATATTCTATGGAGCATCTTGTTGGTTCGTAGAAAAAGTACCACAGCTATGTATTTTGGTCCATTTTCACTGCCCCTATCTACGACTTGTAGTTTCTTCTACGAGTTGTAAAAACCTTTTGTAGATCCTGCCCTTTTTAAAAAATATTTTCTAAGTGTTGTGATGTTCCAAGGGCCCTTTCTATGACTCGTACATGGTACTATAACCCATCTTACTAGTTTGTATAAAACATATAGAGAATTCTCATTTTTCCAAACTTAAGAACTGCATCTATGACCTCTTTCTACAAGCCATAGTTCCTTGTACGATCCCATAAACCCTTTTTATGATTTCATCCCAATTTTTTGAAATATCTAGCAGGTTCTACGAACACATTTCACGCCCTGTGGAACCGTTTACGAGCCGTAGAATGGCTCGTAAACTCTACACCAGCAAAATTTTTGCAACTTTTCTTTCTTATTCTAACTTTTGGGGTATTACAGAAATGATCAAAGAGACTTCAATCTAGCAAAAGTGTTTTGATAGTATCTTGTAATGATAGTTATTGTTTTGCTAGATTGCTGATAGTATATTGTCTAGTATTAAACAATACTTAAAGCCAACATCACATCGTTGACTTATGTTGAGCAAATTATGCTTCAGCCCGTCAAGCAAGCATACTTTGGTTAAGTTGCATGAGGGGCTGTTGGTGATTGATCTAACTCTGACTACTCCACGTTCAGCATTATCACCAAATTTTACATTACCACCATTAATTTTTTGAAGAACTTGAAATTTTCTTTCTTTCTTGGCAAATTTCTGGAGCATCCATGTCAACTACCAATAGATAACTTTCTCCAATTGAGGGATTTGTGAGCACATTTCCACAAGTAAAACATGTAGGTTTAAAAGTAGAATCTTGTGAAATAGAAAGGAGAGACATTTGAGGACTAATTTTGAGAGGATCTATTTCATCCGACTGAACTAGACTTGGTGACTTCTTTGTGCTTTATAATTACATTTTAATTTCACCAATTTTTTTCTAGGAGTGAATCAACTTCAATCTGGCTTGCTTCTAGTAGAATTTGTTAGCCCTTTTTCTCTCTATCAATATAAAAAGATTTTCCTAACCAAATAAATATGAAATTTCAAAATTTAGTCTATCAATATAAAAAGATAGTATGAATAACATATTTTACAGTCTTAAGATTTTCCTAATTCACAAAGAAAGAATGCATCATCCTTTAAAAATTTGTCTAAGTTTAAATCTCCAAAACATAAAGGACAACTTGAAACTAAATCATCATAATTTTTAATCTAAGAAATCCAATACCACTTTGATTTGTAAAATCGTAGAGCTGAAAAGATTATGAACAGAAGCCAAAGCCTCAACAAGTTGTTCCTGGGACATTGAATTATTATTGGCATAAATCAATTTTTAAAAAGCCACAGTCAAGATAGAACCATCTTGTGCATTTTCATAATTTTTAGTTTGTTTGGAAAAATTATGAAAATCTGCTTATGTAAAAATGTGTAGCTTGCTTCTAGCAGAGTTTGTTAGATGTATTGGACAAACTACTCTGGAAAGTGCTGCCATTTTTTCTCTTCTTGGGAGCTAGAAGCTTGATACACTATGGAAAGATATATTAAGCTTTTCTTTGGTCTATTTAGTGGTGGAGACTTATGCGTGGTGGAGCTGGATTAGTCCAACTAGTCAAACACGAGACATGAATGATTAAGAACTCGAGACTGGAATGATTAAGAACTGAGACTGGATAGTTAAACAAATAGAAAATGTATTTTAGGCATTGGGTTGTATGTTATCATGCTAAATTTTTTGATTGATAAATATGAATTTCTTGATTAGTTTAATGTTTTTCTTTTCGAGATAATATTAAAAGAAAAATCTATTTTACAAGTGGAGTTTTGGGAGTATAGTGTGTATGCAGATTTTGGACTTATCCAATGTAGGAACAAAATTTGCATACACACTATACTTCCGAAACTCCACTTGTAAAATAGATTTTTCTTTTAATATTGTCGTAAAAAGAAAAATATTAAACTAATCAAGAAATTTATATTTGTCAATCAAAAAATTTGGCATGATAATATACAACCCAATGCCTAAAATACATTTTCTATTTGTTTAACTATCCAGTCTCAGTTCTTAATCATTCCGATCTCAAGTTTTTAATTATTTCTGTCTCGTGTTCGACTAGCTGGACTAATCTAGCTCCACCATGCACAAGGCTTCACCACTAAATGGACCAAAGAAAAGCTTAATATGACTTTCCACAAGGTATCAAGCTCTTAGCTCCCAAGAAGAGACCAAAAATGATAGCTCTTCCCAGAGTAGTTTGTCTAATGTATCTAAAAAATTCTGCTAGAAGCAAGACACACATTTTTATGTAAGCAGATTTTCATAATTTTGCCAAACAAACTAAAAAATTATGGAAATGCATAAGATTGTTCTATCTTGACCGTGGCTTTTCAAAAATTGATTTGTGTCAATAATAATTCAGTTTCCTAGGAACAACTTGCTGAGGCAGTTGCTTCTGTTCATAAATCTTTTGAGCTCTGCAAGTTTACAAATCCAAGCGACATTGAATTTCTTAGATTAATAATTATGATGGTTTAGTTTCAAGTTGTTCCTTTATGTTTTGGAGATTTTAACTTCGACAAATTTTTGAAGGATGATGAGTTCGTTCTTTGTGACTTAGGAAAACCTTAAGACCTTGAAATATGCTATTCATATTATCTTTTTATATTGATAGACTAAATTTTGAAACTTCATATTTGTTTGGGTAGTTAATTTTTAGTTTGTTTGGCAAAATTGTGAAAGTTTGCTTAAATAAAAATGTGTGGTCTTAAAAAAAGATATTTTCAAAAAGTCTCAGATTTAATTACATAAATATTTTTCACCATGCTTTTAATGTTATACGTTTATTTTTTTCAAAATAATTGTCTTATGTTCCACCATGACATACTTTAGACACCATTGTCTGATTCTCCTCTTCCTCTTCTCTTCTACCAACTCAATGTCTTATTTGTATGTTGTTGTTCTTTCTCCATGGTTTTATTTCATAGAATGAGAGAGATAACAAATGATACTTATCAAATTGAAATAGATCCTCAACTTTTCTCAAAAAATGTTTGAAGGAATGGATCATCAAATTCTGACTGTTGCTTTAAACAAGTTTAATTTAACAAGATGATCTGCTACTTGGTTTTCCTCTATGGTAGTAGTGAGTGATTTGAGTTCTATCCCTCTTCATGTAGTTATTGGTATTATCCATAATTTGCTTAAGATTCAAGTTAAAAGTATCATCTTTAGTCACCATGTTGTCTACAACCATTCTTTTCTTCTTGAAGACCCCTGAATTGGGGTGAATGCTATAAATAGAAGAACACTAGTCTACAAAATATCAGTCCCAGATAAAAACTCTATGACAATAATACATAAGATTCCTGCAATTTAGGGTTTGGACGGGGAGGACAAAAAATATTTTTAGAAGGAGTTAGATGAGATAGTGAGTGGTATCTTGTAGACTGATAAAAATTTTTATAGAAAAAAATTTCGATGATCACATATGGACCACTTCAAGTGGCTATGATAACATAAATGATAGTTTTGACTTTAGTTTTTTAATAGGAGTTTGCTTTTAAAATTCATTAGTGTTTTTAAATTGGTCATGGCTAACTAAAGCTTCCAAAAGAGGGAGAAACATTTTGTGGCCTTTTATATTGCAGTGGCTAAGATCATATTAATTAATTTTTCCTTAGAAAGGTTGACACAAGTGTGTGTAAGGATTCCAACATAAGCTTGTGGTTATGAATTTAGATATTAGGATGATGATAAAGAAGAAGAGGTTTTGGTTAGAATCCCTAATTAGAGACAAAGATCATGAGATTGAGGATAAATTGGTAGGTATTGAAGCTGGGGAAGTAGTAGAAACATAGAGAATATGTGGGCTAGAATAGTTGATTACATCAAGGAAACAACTAGAGGGGTGTTAGAGGTTTCAAGGGGTAACCCATTGTCACGACTTGAGGCTACCCAAATATTGTAATAAGGTATTTAGAATTTAGAGGGACCCAAAGAAAACCATATAGCAACATAAGCATGTTGAACGTGACAGACAAGGTAAAGCTGAAGCAAAGCAAGAATAGTCTAAATAATTCAATGATATAATATGGTAAGTTTGAAACATCAATCATAGGTGGAACGTAAACACATATGTCCAATAGCCTCTACTAATCATACATAAGTTACTAGGGTCCTAGTTAACTCGAACTATAAAACTGAAGTCTTAATATAAAACTAAAGTAATGGGTTAAATCATCCTTGAAGAATGTGGACTTACAAACACTGCCAATTGCTCGAATAATACTAACCACATGCCAGATAAAAATCATTTGCACGTATATTGTGAGTTAATATCAACAACAATATGCATTTAGTACTATGAAATATACTAAGTATGGAGAATGTGCAGTGTGACTCAATCATGGTTTGCAATTTGACCAAGTTAGGAAATAAGATAAAATCTTATATAAGGCATAGTAGTAAAATAAACACGACAAGTGCAATTAAAAATACATAATGAAAGCATTGAGTAAAAGCATAAGTCATAATAAAATTTACTCATGTATAGGATATTGACCCTAAATAACATTAAGACCATGCAGGCCAGAACATAAAATCCAATGTAACTCCTACACCAAAAAAGGAGAGGCTACTTATCAAGGTAGACTCTGTATTGTATCATAAATGTTATTTGTGGATCAACAAGCTAAGTCTATTAAGACAACCTATACCGATATGTAATTTGGGACTATAGGTTGCTACTAGAGACTCCATTACCAAGCCTCCACTCCAAAGCCCTTTTTCTGGTAAGCTAAATTCCAACATAATAGTCATAGTCAACTATTAAAACATAACATACATGAAGGTAAGAATTAACTACTAATCTATTTCATGAAGTCATAAGCATAGAATGACTCTTTTCATCATTATTTATATAATATGAGAAAACCTTTCAATATTATGAATTCATAAATATGTGAGAAAACCTTTCAAAATACCTTTATTTGTAAAAAAAAAACTTTCATAATCATTGATTCTTAACTTGAAAGCATCCTTACAACATAATTAATCACTTTCTTAAAATATACATAAATCCTTCATCAAATCATGATCATAGTTCATACATGAAATTAGGACATCATGCATGAGTTCACACAAAATCAACAAGAAATTATATACTTTAGTAAGTTCATGCATAATCAAGTAAAATATTATCAACTGAACCGTAATGACAAGAGTTTTTGAAGATTTACACATACTCTAGATGAACTTAGTGAAATAGAATAGAAGAAGTTTAGACCTTTTGTGACTGAATTGATGAAAGGAACCCGCTGGTGAATTTCCAAATCTTTATAGGATTTTATCCTTGAATCTTAAAGATGAGACTTGAATCCTTGAAACATTAGCTTAATGAAGAATATGGTGTTGGGAGAGAAATCCTTGAGTGAACATTGGGATTTTTGAGTGAATGAAAGGGAATAGGTGAATTTTGGAAGGATTTAGGCAGTTATAGGTCTTAGGAGTTTGTCCACCAAGCATTTGGTATTAAAAGAATGAGAATTGTCCAATTAACTCTAGAAAATAATTGATAAGTAGGTTCTATGGACAATATCTATGTCCATAGAATCCTTCACGGACCATCCCAGGTCTTCATAAAATCAAGGGACAAAAGGGTGCATTATAGCAAAGGGAAAAAACTCTCTCAGTGCACAATAACAAGGTAGCAATTGTGCAGTGAGCTTAGGTTCTGATGGCCCACCATCGACAAATACCAACTACACATATACCCAAATTAGTTACATCGGCTACTGGAGGAGTGTAGCAACTCCCTCCTCTCACCTTTAGAAGCTATCTTCCTGCAAAATTCAAATCTATTGAGGAGAAGAATGATTATAGCAGTTTGGAAGAAGAAATTCAACTTGAAGATACAGCTAAGAAGGATACCCCATAGAGATTACTACTTTTCTTCGATGCTGATACATCTACAAACCCTACCCCTGCACATCCTGAAGCAGTAAAAAGGAATCAGAATAATGGAAGGTTCTATTTATCCCACCTGTCATAAAAGAGGGGATCCCTATTATGCGAATTGAAGAAGAGGATATTTCTCGACAAGTTAAGGAATGGGAAAATGCAGTAATAGGGTATGTACTTGGGGGAAATCCATATGAAGAACAGATGAATGAATATGTTAAGAAGGTTTGGAAATTTGTTAGTAACACACAGGTATTATGGCATGATAATGGATATTTTATCTTTAAATTCCAAATGATAGCTGAAAAGGAGAAAGTGATGCAAGCACGTCCTTAATTCTATGAAAATAAACCACCGATACTAAAAAAACTGGGAACTGGAGTTTGTGTTTGATGCTAATATCTTCAGGCAAATTCCAATTTGGGTCAAATTCCCTAGTTTGCCTGTGGGGTATTGGTCTATTAAAGCATTAAGCAAAGTGGCAAGTGCAATTGGAATACCTCTATACACAGATGGATTCACTACTACTGTGGAGAAAATCTTGTATGTTAGAGTACTCATTGAGATGGATATCTCTAAAACTTTGCTTGATGCTATAATTGTCGAAACGCCTTCTGGACCCTGGATAAGCTGGTTGATTATGAATGGAAACCAAAGTTTTGCAACCACTATATTAGATTGAGTCATAAGGATTTTGACTACTAGTACAAGGACTCCTCAGACAGGGTGGGGACTGATCGACCTAAAGAGAATGGTAAGATTGGGAATCTAATGGGGGTAGAACAGATTCATAATAAAAGAAGATGGAATGTCGGTAATGCGAAGAAGATAGTTACTATATGGAGACCAAAGCAACCTCAAACTCACACTGAGATGCCATCTTAGTCACTACCTGATGTTAGGAAAACTAACTCAGGAAGAAACTCAGTTGAATTTGATCTTGGGCATAGAAATTGGAAGCAACAAATGGATAAAGAAGATGAAATGCAGGGCAAGAATGTTGGGACTAATACTTAAATGTGTGAACATAGAAACAGTGATGGCAACTATATGCCATTCCCTCCTAAATGATAATAGCCATATGGAACATAAGAGGCCTTAATCAAGGCCACAAGCAGAAGGAGCTAAAACTCTTTCTAAAAAAATATAAAGTAGATATTATGGGCTATCTTGAAACAAGAGTGAAGGAGCATAGAGCGATTTCAATTCAGAGAAAAATAACTCAAGGGTGGCAGAGTGCTCACAACTACACTAACAGTAATAATAGAAGGATTTAGTTACTTTGGAAGCCTCACTTAAAGATACAGATTATACAAGTGCATAAACAAGAGGGCCTCATAAAGAGCCATTAGATGCTCGAAAGCTGTTGTTATAGGAAAACTCAATTAGAGGCAAGTGGTCATACCAATTACCTTTGAAGTCAATGATAGAGGCCCTCAACATATCCGCTAAAGTCTATATTGTTCATTTTGTCTGACCATCAGTTTAAGGGTGGAAAGCAGTACTGAGGTTCGCCTTTGAATGCAGGCCTTTTTGAAAGGACTCCTAGAATTGGACAGTGAACTGAGCTCTCCTATCTAATATGATGGACAAAGGAACTCCATGCAACCTAACAAACTCTCAAATATATAATGGGGCATAATCCTCTGCCGTATTAGTAGTCTTTACCGCTAAGAACTAGGCTGATTTAGTCATCTTATCTACAATCACCCAGATCGAATCATGTTGTTTGCAAGACCTCCGTACACCTGTGATGAAATCCATATTGATTATCTCCCACTTTCATTTTGGAATCTCAAAATTCTGGGCTACTCCATATGGCCTGTGGTGAGCAACTTTTACTTCTTGCAGTTTGGGCACTCAGAAACAAAGTCTGCAATGTCTCTTTACATCCCACTCCACCAATAAACCTCTCTCAAGTTGCAGTACATTTTGGTAGACTCTGGATGAATAGAATATCTAAAGTTATGGGCCTCTAATATGATACTTTCTCGAATACCATCAACATCTGAAACACACAATCTACTTTGGTGTCTCAATACCCCATCTCCTCCTTTGGCAAATGCCATTACTTTCTACTTATGTACATCTTCCTTCAATTGGAGTAAGATGGGATCTTGGTCTTGCTTCTCTTTTACCTCTACCACAAGAGAGGATGTAGACCTATTATGCATAAGTGTTTCACCTTCACCAAATTCATCTAGCTAAACTCCCAATTGCGCTAGTCTGTGCATCTCTTTAGATAACTCTTTCTTCTCTTCTTCCACTTGACCTATGCTTCCTATAGATAACCTTCTAAGAGCAGCAACAACCACATTAGCTTTACTTGGATGGTAGAGAGTGCTCATGTCGTAGTCCTTGAGCAGCTCAAGCCATCTCCTCTATCTCAAGTTAAGCTATTTCTGGGTGAATACATATTGCAGGCTCTTGTGGTCTGTGAATACATCAACATGTGCTCCAGATAACTAGTGGTGCCAAATCTTGAGTGCAAACACCACCGCAGCCAATTCTAAGTTGTGAGTTAGATAGTTCCTCTCATGGTTCTTAAGTTACCTAGAAGCATATACTATGACCTTACCTCTTTGCATCAAAACACATCCTAATCCCACTCTAGAAGCATCATAGTAGATCACAAAATCATCAGTTCCCTCAAGTAGAGTCAACACTAGCTTAGACGTCAATCTGGTTTTCAGCTCTTAAAAACTCTTCTCACACTCGTTGAACCACTGAAACTTCACTTTTTTTGAGCTAACTTAGTCAATGGCGAGAATATAGAAGAAAATACCCCAATAAATTTGCGTTAGTAACCAGCCAAACACAAAAAACTTCATATATCAATTAAAGAGGTGGGTCTAGGCCAGTTCTTATTAATTGCCTCAATCTTCTTTATATTCACTCGAATACCATCATTCGAGACAACATGGTCCAAAAGAGACACCAATTTAAGCCAAAACCCACATTTGAAAATTTGGCATACAACTCCTTATCATTGAGGGTCTGAAGAATAACTAGACGGTGATCGGCGTGCTCTTCCTCATCTCTGGAGTACACCAAAATATCATCAATGAACACAATCATGAACATATCAAGGTAGTATCTGAATACTCTATTTATCAAGTCCATGAAAGTAACAAGAGCATTAGTCAATTCGGAGGTCTATCTTTGAGAAAAAAGTGGCACTCTGAAGTTGGTCAAACAAGTTCTCGATCCTCGGAAGGGAATATTTGTTCTTAATGGTTACCTTATTCAACTGGAGATAATCTATACACATCCTGAGGTAACCATCTTTCATGTGCACAAATAGGATAAGAGAACCCAATGGAGATACACTCGGCCTAATAAATCCCTTATCCAATAGATCCTTCAACTGCTTTTTCAGTTCTTTCAACTCTGCGGGAGCGATTCTATACAACTGAATAGAGATAGGTTGGTTATCATGGAGAACATCAAATCCTAAAGTTGATCTCCCTATTAGGAGAGACTCTAGGAAAATCATCAAGGAAGACATCAGGGAACTCACTAACAATTAGATCTGACTCAAAAGGTGGAGACTCTACATCATCAACCTTAACTAGCACAAGGTGATAGATACATCCTTTAGAAATTAATTTTCTAGCCCTAAGGTAAGAAATAAACTTACGCCTGGGCACTGCAGACCTACCCTTCCACTCTATAATAGGTTTATTCAAAAATTAGAATTTGACCATCATGATTTTACAATTGACAGAGGCATAACAAAGGTGAAGCCTTTCCATGCCAAGAATCACATCAAAGCCAATCATCTCTAACTCAACTAAGTTTTCCAAAGTATCTCTATGATAGATATAAACTGCACAATCTCTATATACGCTTTTAGCATGAATGGGCTCACCAATAAGAGTAAAAACACTGAAGGGCTCAAGAAGACATTCAGGAAGAATCTCAAACTTACTAGCCACATATGGAGTTACAAATGATAATGTGGCACCTGGGTCAAGCAAGGCATACACATCAAGCGAAAAGACTCGAAGCATACATGTGACAACATCTGGTGCCACTTCCAGATCTTGTCGATTTCCCATCGCATACAAATAGTTTGCACCCCGCCCGTATTAGTTATGGCACCTCTCTGACTAGCACTGGTTAGTGGTATTGCTAAAGACTGAGCTTTATTACCTCCATCACCCGCCTCCTCATTGGGTACTCATTTTGGAAGTGACCAATCTATCTGCACCTATAGCAAACATTGGTGCCGTCACGACACTCAGTTAGGTGGTAGAGTTTTCCAAACTTGCCATATGGTGGTTTCCCCGTCAAACCATGAGTCACACTATCTTGGGATTGAGAACCCAGAGCTCTGGAATTCTGATAGCCCTAAGACTTTTGATCATACCTATTACTCGGAGATGGTGCACTTGCTATGGATGGTGCATAATTTGAAGACCTCTTCTGAAAATAGGACTTGTACCCTTACTTTACTTATACTGGCTAGGCCCATGCCATATTAATCTAGCCTTGTTTCTCAAATACTCCTGGCAATCTCTCTTTTTATCATCTTCAAGTTGTTGTGCATAAACCATAACTCTAAACATGTCTATGTACGGGATCAACAATGTCGCTTTGCACTCCTTTTTCACATGCTTTCCCAAGCCATTTATGAATTTTCTCATTCTAGATCTCATGTCAGGGACCATATCTGAAGCATATCTAGATAGTTGTATGAATTTAAGGCTATATTCTTTAACAATCATCCCCTCCTGCTTTAAGTTAACAAACTCATCAACCTTTGCTTCCCTCAACTCTTGTGGAAAGAAGTGATGAAGAAAGACACTCTCAAAGTCATCCCAAATAGCAGGCTCAGCATCATCACCTCAGTTCTCTTTCGATTGATTGTACTAAACATTTGCCAAATTCTTAAGTTGATAGAAGACAAGTTCAACACCCTCAATCTCCATCGCATACATAGCTTTCAACACTTTTTGCATCTCATCAATCAAATTTCGAGTCTTCCTCAATTTAGACCATGTGAAGACTGGTGGGTTCATCTCCAAAAAGTCCCTAAGCCTCATCACAGTAGTTGTCTCTTGGAAGGTAGAATTAGGAACATGTGAACTCCAATTCCCACTCTTGGTGGCTACTAGTTGGATGAGCATAGTGATAACTCTTCTGAAATCAGCCTCTGCAGTAGGAGTAGGCGAAGTAGTAGGTTCCTGGAGAGCCCCAGTGACTCTAGTATGTCAACCCCACCCTCCCATCTCCATTTGAGGAGGCACCTCTGGTGGGGGATTCTCAATGTTGCAAGCTGAAGCATCTCTTTGAGTGGCACTACACTTAGGAGGCATGATCTACAAATGTGTAATGCATGAAATAGATAGGTACTTTAATAGAGTTAAACTCTATCAGACGAACTCAGAATATAAGGGAGTGTAACAATTCCTAATGTCCTATAGCCTCCTGCTTATAAAATGTGGTGCATAATACACCCATAAATAAGACTCTTCTAGACATTACTTCATAGACTCCCTAGGACACTTGAACTCTATGCTCTGATACCAAGTTTTTCATGCCTCAGAAAGGTACCGTTGGTGTGGCCGACACTGAAAGACTATTGTTAGCCCCCAAGCGAACCTCTTGGCCTCATCACATTCATTCAATCATAACTAACAGTGAAAAACATAAATGATTAAGAACTACTCAATGAAAAGCAATGACAAAATAATAATCAAAGGCCAAACACTCTATCCATCAACTAAGTAAGGCCAGTGTGAAAGAAACTAGCCAAAAATAATATCCAATCACAAGTCGACAGTCTAGTCTATGAAGCCTTGACATTATCGGACCAAATGGTGCCAATGACAAGTGCATGACTACCTCAAAATAAAATGAAAAGGCTAAACTAAAAGCTAGAGGGGAAAAAATGATATCCTCTAAAAGTAGGGGAGGGCTCACTAGCCAGCTAATAACAAATAAGTCCTTGATGAGGCACTTATTTATGATCGCTAATACCAGTCTCTGCATCATGAAAAGATGCAAGCCCAAATAGATGTTAGTACATGGAATGTACGAGTATGTAAAATGACAGAAAGAAACATGTAAAGGAAGAATAATATCAACACAAATAGTTCAACTCAAGAAGTAGAAAACTCAATCAGCAAGTCAAGAGTCTAAAGTAAGAATTCAGTTTAGATAATGACCACTCTTATAACATTTGATCCAATCAACTCAGAGTACTATCAAGACCTATATGGGAGTTTCTCTAACTGACAACCATCACCTATGAGCCGGTGATCATACAACGAAGCAATGTCATTGTCACATCTATCCAATACCTAGCCAGGGTAAAAGCTATCCTATCACTGGATCCAAAATCAGTAACATCAAGTCCTCTTATTGGGACAATAGGAAACATCTGATTTTATAGTTCAATCCTCCCCTACTGCTTTACATACTCGGTACGTCTTTCGAATATCAAGTCCTCTTTTTGGGACAATAGGAAACATCTGATTTTATAGTTCAATCCTCCCCTACGCCGCCTACATAGTTATTGAGTTCGAGTTGAATTTAGTTTTACTCAATTTGGTGCTCAATACTCCTCCCAATACTCAATATGCTAATAAGATATCAAGTCTATAGTTAATTCATTCATCTAGTCTCAATGGATATTTATCAACTCAATTCATCACATCAACTATCAACTCTTTGGTTAGTAACATTCTTTTAAGGATTAGCCCATGACTTATAAAGACTCACTATCATGAATCATTCCAAATCATAGTATTCGAGAAATAAAAGTGGAGTTAAAGCATTTAGGGATTCTATAGACTCTTTAGGCTCAAATTATACTCATGCATATCCATTTAAGTGCAATAAGTAAAAAATAACAATAATTCATTCTAGGGTTCATGTAATTTCAAGTATTCAATTCATAAAAACTATAATTCATGAAAAATTATATAGAAATACATTAGAATTTAAGAAAAACCCTCAAGAAACATTCATGGTAGACTCAATTCATTCATAACTCCAATAATTCGGGTTATGGGACACATTGAAGAACAAAATGCATGTTCTAGTTAGCCTTACATACATGAAAGTTTTGAATCTTGAAATAGCTTGTGGGAATTCAGTAGATTATCTTCAAACCCTAGCCTTTTTCTCCCTTGAAACTTGCTCTAAGTTGGAGAGGGTGCTCTAGCGTGACAAAATTGAATGGTTATGTTTAGGGATATGTTTAGGTGTAAAACGTCAAGTTATGACTTTGAAAGGGTGGAAAAAGGCCAAAACACCTCTTCTTAAAAATGTTGTCAAAGTCATCCATGGTCCAACCTACAGCCCGTAGAAACTTCCACGGCCCGTAGGAACCAATTCGTAAACTTTTATATGAATTTTGGGGTCTCTGGATCAATTTCTCGAGCCCAATCTATGACCCCTAGAAGCATCTATGACCTGTAGTTGGGTCCATCAAGTCTGGGACCCAAAATAGATTTTTGAAGTTGTTCCATGAGTTGACAGTGCGGGCGATAACTCAAACCCCGGCTCGTAAGTCATCCAATAATCCAACTCTGCTCTAGAATTCTGCAGTAAAATGGTCATAACTTTTGACTCAGAACTCCAAATGAGGTGAAATTGATGGCATTAGAAATATAATCCAAAGAGCTTTCATTTGGTAGGTCAAGGGCCACCTAATTCCTTATGTGCTAAGAGTTATGGTCATTTAAAGTTGACCCTTGTATAATCTAACGTGAGAAACTCAATTGATAGGAAAGTTTTGAACTCGGCTAAGTACTAGAGGTCTCATATAACCCTAATCCACTTCCCACATATACGAATGAGGCTTAAAACATAGTTATATGTATGAATACAGTTATGTGGTGTCACACTATCATCATATTTTTTGTGATCCAGCTCATCGCTTTTTCTTTGCTCGATGAACTTGTGACATGTCATAAGCATTGAACTAGGATTTTTATTAATATGAGTCCTGAAAAATATAAATGGTAAGGAAAAAAAATGAAAGAATGAATCAATAATGCTTTAAAAATAATGAGATGATTTTTTAGGAAAATAAGACTTTTATTCGAAAGTATTCCAGCTTTTCTAAAGTGCCAAGCGACAAAAAGGATCAAACATGATTCAAGCCTCGAATTTGATCATGAACTTTTTAAAAACTACTTCTTCCCACACTATTAGGATTCTTGCTGAAAATAAGATGGGATGACGGTCTATTTTTATAATGCTTCTCTAAGCTTGGCATCACCGATGGTCAGTTTGCTGAGATCTATCTCTTTCTCTTCTCTAATAATGGCCATGAACAAACATGATGTTATCTTTAATTGCTGGACCTAGAATTGGATCTTGTTCTAGTACAAATGTCATCTTGCTTGACCTCACATTGAAGACTCTTCCCGATATAGGTTAATATCCAAGTCTGGTGGTACCTTTCTGATGCTTCAGCTGGATTGGTTCAACTATGCCATTACATTTGGGGTCCAACTCCTGTCTTACGCTGATATCCAAACTTCAACATCTCTGAGGCAACCATCTTTGTCATGCTTGACAACTTACATCACCCAGCCCTACTTTATCATCAACCTTCACAACTTGCATAATTTCCAAACTATGAAAAGTGGCTCCATCTAACTCTCTAGTGACTAGAACAGAATTAAAAGAATAGATGGGATGACTACGCTCTCCATGGATGGTAGACTTTGTGTAACCCCACTCAATCTTTACACATTGATTAAGAGTTGGTGGCACAGCTCTCGACATATCGATCCATGGTCTTCCCAACAACAGGTTCTAGTTAGACGACTTATCCATTACTTGAAATAAAATTGGGAATTCAGCTGCAAGTGAAATAGATTTCTCCTATAACACTTTTTATGCACTATCAAAAGCTCTAACTTTCATACGACTCTCTCTTATCTCTTCTATATTCACATCCAAATCCCTTAACATTGTGAAAGGGTAGATGTTGCATCCCAAACCACCATTAATTAGAAATTGATTCACAAGCTTACAATAATATTTGATCGCAATGTGAAGCATTTTATTATGTCCATCCCCTTCTGTCAGTAGCTCATCATCATGGAAAGAGATCTTTTTAGCTTCCATAACTCGTCCGATGGTTTTAGTAAGAATTTCATTTGTGGTCTCTTTTGGAATGCAAACCTCACTTAATACTTTCATCAAAGCATTTTTATGGGCTTCAGAACTCATGAGTAGTGATAAAATGGATATATGGTCTGGTGTTTTCTCAACTGCTCTTCAATTGAATAGTCCCTAGGCTGCGTCTTCTTTAAAAATTCAGTGACTTTGGCATTAGTGATGTTTCTCTTCAATTCTGTTCCTTCTCATTAACTCCTTAAATAGGATCTTCAGGAGCATAATATCTTCCAAACCTAGTCATTCCTTGAGCCGCAGTAGTATCAATCATCTTACCCTTAGCTTCCGTTTGGTAATTCCATGGGACTGCTTTGGATCATACTCAGACTTCTTACTGATCAAAGTGGTTATCATAGATCTGGGTAAGTAGGTTTAAATAGTCAAAGGTTCTTTTAATTGAATTATGATAATAGGCTATGCTAAAGACATAGTAGCAACTTCTTCAGTATTCTAACTAGCCCTCAGTTCTCCAACGTCTTGCATATTCTTGGAAGTCCTCAAATGGTTTCTTCTATATGTTAGCTAATGAGAACCTGTATAGAGTGATTTTGGTGTTAAATTTGAAGTGTGTCATGAAACCCTCGGCCATTTCTTGCCAATCATGCCATTTGCAAGGATCCTGACATGTATACCAAGTCATGGCTTCTCTGGACAAACTTTGAATGAACAACTTCATTCTTAGTTTCTCATTTCTCCCCATACCGACTAGCTTATCACAATATGCCCTCAAATGTGCATGAGGGTCACCTTTCCTATCAAATAATTCAAACTTCAACAGCTTATAGCCTACTGGCATATGAATGTCAGGGCGAATGCACAAGTCATTATAATCTAGGCTTCTTCAGGCCTTTCTTAGACCATGAAGTTGCACGTTTATTGATTCATCTTCTTTTAAGCAAGCATCTTTCTCCATTTCTGCATATTGATCGACCTTGTATGGGACTCTAACTATGAGTGGGGTCATGAAAGTAGGGGCTTCAATAGCATAAACAGGTGGCACATGTGGTTCATAAGGAGCAGTAACGTGTGCCCCAAAATCTATTCCATCGCTGGGTAGGTGGGCTTGGTAGGGCCTTGAGTAGAAAGGTCATGAGAAGTTCTAACCATTGATGAAAGAGCTAGTGGGCCTTGACCATGGATAAGAGAATGTTGAGTTCGCTTAGGTAGATTTGCTAAGTCAGTGGAAAGCAAGTCAGTTTAGGAAAGTAGATAGGTGTTTTAAAGGTTAGGAAAGTAGAAGTTGAAAGCTTGGCCAAGTCTCGTACTTGACGTAATTTCTCCCTTACAGTTTTCAATTCTTGTGCCATGTGATCCATTCTCTCGTCATTTTGAGTCATATTTCAAGAACCTTTGGTGTTTTTATAGGTATCATTATGTTTCCAGCATCATCAAATTCTTCTCCATCAGCCATCTTTCTTTTAGATCGAAGGTTGTAACGTGAGTCATCTAGTTTGCAAGTCAACACAAATCAACATTCTTTTGGGATTAATATTGATCAACAAAAAATAAAGAAAATAAAAGGAAAACTATATTAGTTTGTTATATATATATATATATACACACACAAAAACATATATATATATATATATATATATATATATGTATATATATATACACGCCAAGTTGGTAACATTCAAGATACGCCCTAATATGGAGCCTCTTTTTGCTGGAGGTTGGATCAATTTGATGATAAATGATCCAATTAAACACATTTCGTTTGGAACAACATAATATTTATTGATGAAAATGTCTTGGGTCATACAATAGAGTAGATGGGTAGAAAACTAGAAAATGAAAGTGAGGGAATAGAAAAGTGCATATAGAGGGAAGACTTGTCACATCCCAAAATACCCCTAGATGTGACTGGCACCCGCCATACTATTTGTCGGGAGAACCAAATATTCATACACATCCAAACTATCCAAGCACTAAGAATATATAAGCAACTCCAAAACTCATCAATACTCATAACAATAGAGTAACTAGCAAACAAAAATCGCATATCAATTTATGAAAGGAAAAGGTCACTTAATAAAATATCTCTAGCCCAAATCCCACAATAAGGTCATGGAGCATCTAATAGAGTGATATGAGTTTAACTGACGGGTATATAACCCCCAAAAAGAAGAAAAACATAAACTATACTAGATAAAGCTGAAGTAGTAGCCTCTACGAACAATGTGAAGGCTCACCTCAGCACCAAAATCCAAGGAAACGAGCTCATCAACCACAAGTCTCGCCTTCTGCAATAGTATCTGTATTGACATTCAAGGAGTGAGCTATATATAAATATAACCCAGTAAGATCCTCGACTCGCTACTTTAATACCCCTGGAACAAGAGTTATAAAATACATCTGCACAATAGATATACATAAATAATATACATAAGAATATATTTCACAATCAGCTCAGTAAGTTCAAACAAATGTTCAAAAAGGGTCACAACATGTCTCAAATCAATCCCCATTCAAAACTTGTCATAAACGACAGCGAAGGAGATCAACCCATCACCCCGACAAGTCTATGGCAGCATGTCTAATACTAAATAAAATGTACTATGGCAGCGTGTACCAAGAGCCTAACATATTACAGCAGCATGGGTATGCCCCTAACATATTACGGCAGCTAAGTATGCCCTTAGTAATCACATCTAAGTATGCCCCTACCAAGAGCTAACTCTGCCAACGGCAATTGGTCATCCCAATGCCCACCAAAATCAATCGCGCAAGCTCTAAGCATGTCTTCCAAGATCTCAATAACCCGCTCAGACTATCTGTTAGTTTGGGGATGAAAATTTATACTCAACTCAACCTCTGGAAAGACTTCGAAGACTCAGCAGTGAACTATGCACCTCGATCTGATATTATTAAAATAGGCACTCCATGTAGTCAAACTATCTCTCGAAGGTAAATGTCTGCTAACTCCTTTGCGGTATAAGTAACCCGAACAAGTATGAAATGGGCAGATTTTGTGAGTCTGTCCATAATCAACCAAATTGAGTCGTGTTTCTTGAAAGTATTTGGCAACCCAATAAAAAAGTCCATAGTAATCCTTTCCCACTTCCACTCTGGGATAATCAAGTTTTGCATTACTTCACTAGGTTTTAGATGTTTATATTTGACCTGTTGACAATTCAAACAACTAGTTGCATGCTTCAAAATATCAGAATTCATACCTTTCCACCAGTACAAACCACGCAAGTCTTGATACATCTTTGAACCACCTGGATGGATGGAGTATCACGAGCTATGAGCCTCTTCAAGTATTAGCCGCTTTACCTCACCCATCATAGGAATGTACAATCTACCATGTCGACGCAAAAATCCCTTGCCATCAATTGAGAATAACTTCACGCCTTCACTCTGCACTCAATCTCATAATCTAGCAACCATAGGAATGCACAATCTACCATGTCAATGCAAAACACTCTCTCCATCGATTGAGAATGACTTCACACCTCCACTTTGCACTCGATCTCGTAATCTAGCAAGTTGGGGATTATCATATTGGCAAGCCTTGGCTTCTCAAACTAAGGATGATTGCACCACTATACCTGTAAGAAACCTGCCAGGAAATGTATGATCAATTCGAACTCCTTGATTGGCTAAAGACTGAATATCCCTAGCCATAGGTCACTTTTCAATAGCAATCCAAGACAAGCTGCCAATAGACTTTTTAGTCAAAGCATCTACCACCACATTCACCTTTCCAGGATGATATAAGATAGTAAGATCATAATCTTTAAGTAGCTCCAACCATCGTCTTTGCCTCAAATTCAGATCAATTTGCTTGACTATGTATTGCAAACTCTTGTGATCAGTATAGACTTCACACGACTCACCATAAAGGTAATGACACCAAATCTTGAGTGCAAATATAATGGCGGCCAACTCTAAGTCATGTGTCAGATAATTCTTCTCATGAATCTTTAGTTGTCGAGAAGCATATGCCACCACTTTACCATTCTGCATTAAGAGGAAAGCCTTATATCTTGAAATTAATTCATCAAGTTGATGATAAAATCCATGGGCGTTCCAGTGGACATTATGCGCTTGTTACATTCTGCATTAAGACACCACCTAATACGACTCTAAACACATCACAATAAATAGTAAAACCATCCTCCACTATAGGTAAGGTCAAAATAGGAGTTGTAGTCAATGCAATCTTTAATTTCTGGAAACTCTCTTCACATTCATCTGACCATTAAAAAATCACACCTTTTTGAGTTAAACGTTTCAATGGAGCGGCTATCTTTGAGAAACCCTCCACAAACCATCTGTAATATCTAGCTTGCCCCAAGAAATTATGTATCTTTGTAGAAGTATTAGGTCATGGCTAATCTTGAACAACTTCTATATTTCTTGGATCGACTTGAATCCCATCTCGTGACACCACATGTCCTAAAAAGGAAACTGTTCCCAACCAAAACTCACATTTTGAGAACTTAGTGTAAAGCTTTCGTTCCCTAACTATCTGTAATACAAATCTCAAATAATGTTCATGCTCAGCCTTGCAATACAACTCTTAGATGATGTTCATGCTCAGCTTCATCTCAAGAGTAGACCAAAATATCATCAATAAATATAATCACAAACTGGTCTAAGTATGGCTTGAATACCCTGTTCATGAAGTCCATGAATGGTCCAGGTGCATTAGTCAATCCAAAAGACATTACCAAAAATTCAAAGTGCCTATACCTGGTTCAAAAGGTTGTCTTTGAGATATCTTCGATCTTTATTCTCAGCTGATGATTAAATGATCTAAAATCAATTTTGGAAAAATGAGTAGCACCCTGCAACTGATCGAATAGATCATCAATATGAGGCAACAAATATTTATTCTTGATTTTTACCTTATTCAATTGCCTATAGTCAATGCATATTCTCATCATGCCATCTTTCTTTTTCACAAATAACACTGGTGCACCCCAAGGTGATACACTGGGCCTGATGAATCCCATTATCAAGTAGCTATTGGAGTTGGACCTTCAATTCTCTCAACTCCGCTGGAGCAATACGATACGGAGGAATAGAGATAGGTTGAGTGTCTAGCACTAAATTAATGTTGAACTCAATTTCTCTCATCTGAGGTAACCTAGGTAAGTCTTCTGGAAACACATCAACATATTCTCACACAACTGGAACACTATCGATAGTAAAAAATCCTCCCCTCAAGTATCATGGACAGTAGCAATAAAACTAAAGCACACATGATTAATCATTCGGCATGCCTTTACATAAGATATTATCTTTCCCTGTGTCAGAGGAGTCATACCTTTCCATACTAAGGATGGTTCTTTAGGGAAATTAAAATGTACCAGTTTAGTATAACAATCAACCAAAGCATAACATGATGGTAACCAATCCATGCCCATAATTATATCAAAGTCAGATAGTGACAACTCAAATAAAGCAACTATTGTGTCCTTGCCCTGCGCAGCTATAACACAATCTCTATACACTCTATCCACTGATAAGGTCTCCCCAACTAGAGTCATAACCATTTATGGCACATTAAGAGTCTCAACTCGTCATTCTAAAGATATAGCAAAAGATAGGGATACATACGAATACGTAAAACCAGGATCAATAAGAGCATATGCCTTATGAGAATTGACAGTAATAATACCTGTGACTAAAGCATTCGATCCCTCGACATCCTGTCTGGCCATAACAAATAATCTCGGTGGTCCACCTACTCCCTAAGCAACCTGTGCACCTTGTCGACCCTATCCACGAGCACCCTGTGGAGCGGCCTTAGCTGGCTAATTCTGAACTTGAGTATCTACCATATTTCTCTGCACCTGTGTAGTAGCTTGTCTAGTACCTGAATCTTCCTTAGGATAAAATTTAGCAACATGACCTCTTTCACAGCAAGTAAAACAAGGACCACCAATACCAAGCAACGACCACTATGATTCCTACCACAATTTGAACACCTTGGATGTTGTCCGAACTGGAAAGAATTATCATCCTTCTTCTGCATCTGTTGTTGGCCCTGTCTAACTGGATAACCACTCTTAGAAGATTGCACCACTGAATTTGACTGAGTAGGCCTAGACTGTCCACATGAAATCCACTCTTGCCTCCAGATGGAGCACCACTAAATCCACCTGTATTACGTTTCTTCTTTCTTTCTCACTCGATTTTCTCTATCTCCCAATAGGATTCACAATGAAGAGCAGTGTCAACCACATCTAAATATGTACCATCTCGTACATCTCATATCACAGGACCATGATACCGATGCTCTAGTCCATCCACAAATCTTCTCACTTTCTCCTTTGGATCTGCAATCAAAAATGGAACATACCTGGACAATTCAGTGAACTTGGCCTCATACTGTGTAACTGTCATATTGCCCTGACGTAGATCATGGAATTGATGTCTCATATCATCTTGTTTGCTCAATGGAATAAACTTATCCTTAAACATTGCTAAAAACTCTGACCAAGTGATAGGTGGTGACCCTGCTTCTTTAGCTCTCTAAATAGAAGTCCACCATGCCTCTAGAGATCCTGAGAAAATAAAAGTGGTAAATTCCACACCATGAGTCTCCTTCAACCCCAATGTAGTAAGTATATTTTCATAACGATCAAGGAAGTCCCCAACCAAAACTCACATGGTAAATTCCACACCATGAGTCTCCTTCAACCCCAATGTAGTAAGTATATTTTCATAACGATCAAGGAACTTTTGAGGCTCAATAAAAGTTGGTGTCGCATCAAACTCTGGTGGCTTAAGGTCTATGAAATTCTTAAGATCTTTGGGTTGCCCTATAGTTACAACCAGAGGACTAGCTTGTTGAGGGGCCAAATCTGGTGTTTGAGCCGCATCACCATTCAGTTGGACTTGTTCCTGTTTTTGGGTGGTAGTATGAGGAGCTAGGGTTCCACCCTGATTAGGCA
The DNA here is from genome assembly GCA_000787875.1 of Solanum virginianum. Classification (NCBI taxonomy): domain Eukaryota; kingdom Viridiplantae; phylum Streptophyta; class Magnoliopsida; order Solanales; family Solanaceae; genus Solanum; species Solanum virginianum. The sequence continues at coordinate 31,609 of DF358950.1, read as the reverse complement.
CTAATGCCTCTAACACATTCAACAACCTCATTACAACATTTGTAGGTAAAGCTATAGTAGGTGTAGCAGCTGGCACTGTCTGTGGGGCATCCCGAGCAACCTGCTCCTGCACTTGCTCTAGGGCAATAGCTCGGGTCTATCCCTCATTCGTAACTCCTGATTGAGGAGCAGCAGATGCCCTAGTTCGAGCTCTAGTAGGATGAGACCTACCCTGATTGCCACTAGAGGTAATGTCTTGTCCCCTACCACGTCCAACAACTACATTAGATCGAATAGCAGAGGAAGAGCCACGTCTCTCAGCCATCTGGAAAAAAATATTTAAAAGTTAAGCTTGATTCAACTCAACGCACGAAGAAGGAATGAAAAAAGAGAATATATTCTAAATGTTTAGTAGCCTCAAGGTCATAAGTATTAGCGCCTACATACCCATGAACAAGACTCTACCAAACACTGCTTTATAACTCGGGACTTAAAACCTGACTCTGATACTAACTTTGTTACATCCCAAAATACCCCCTAAATGTGACTGGCACCTGCCCACACTATTTATCGGGAGAACCAAATATTCGTACACACCCAAACTATTCTAGCACTAATAATATATGTGCAACTCCAAAACTCATCAATATTCATAACAATAGAGTAACTAGCAAACCTAAATCGCATATCAATTTATGAAAGGAAAAGGTCACTTAACAAAATATCTCTAGCCCAAATCCCATAAAAAGATCATGGAGCATCTAATAGAGTGATATAAGTTTAACTGACGGGCATACAACCCCTAAAAAGAAGAAAAACATAAACTATACTAGACAAAGCTGAAGTAGTAGCCTCGACGAACAATGCGAAGGCTCACCTCAGCAACAAAATCCACGGAATGAGCTTGTAAGCCACACGTCTCGCCCTCTGCAACAGTATCTGCATTGATATGCAAGTAAAGAGTGAGCTATATATAAATATAACCCAGTAAAATCCTCGACTCGCTATTTTAATACCCCCAGAATAAGAGTTAAAAAATACATCTGCACAACAGATATACATAAGAATATATTTCACAATAAGCTCACTAAGTTCAAACAAATGTTCAAAAAGGGTCACAACATGTCTTAATTCAATCCCCTTTCAAAACTTGTCATAAACAGTAGCGAAGGAGATCAACCCATCACCTCGACAAGTCTATGGCAGCATGTCTAATACTAAAAAAATGTACTACGGCAGCGTGTACCAAGCCCCTAACATATTACGATAGCATGGGTATGCCCCTAACATATTACGACACCTAAGTATGCCCCTAGTAACCACATCACAGTAATAAAGAAGGCTATTCAACATCACACCACATATAACTCATGAAAGTATCAATATTTTTCTCAAGTATAGGATATCTAGGGTTTATCAAAGAAACATCAATTATGTCAAGAACATGCTTATCCCAACACATACACCAGACAGAGAAAATATATTTTTCAAAGCATATTTGAAAAGCAAGCAGTAAAGCTTAAAGTCTCACTTACCTTATTAATGACAAGTTCCACAACCTTGCACACGTAGAACACCCACCAAAACAGCCCCTACTTGCCTCAATCTAAGGGCTGCCCCCGTTTGCAATCAAGAATTGATAATTCTAAATTCATAGAAGTTGGTTTAGACCCAAGATTGCCTACTGATTACTCCATCATCTTATCTCAGTAATAGCAGTTCATGGCACTACCTGGACTACAGGAGAAATCTAATTATATTGAAGAGTAAATGAAATCACAATACCTGTACTAGACTTCAATTGTGAATTCCCCAAAAATTCTCCTATGTGTTACTGCCTCTTGGGGGAGATTAAGAAATTAATAACCCTTCTCTCTATTTTCTCTTTTTTTCTCTAGCAATTGTACGCAGCAACAATAGCAAGAGAATAGGGTTGGGTCACACATTTAATTCTCGTTTTCATTATTATTATCATTAAAAGCTAAAATCAACAATTTACCTTTTATTAAAAATATAAGGGTTATTACATGACTCATATGACTCTTGAAGGGAATATGACAAAGTACAAATAGATAAAACTATGGCCATGTTGGACCATCATCATCATTGTCCCAATCATAGTATGGCCCCAAGTAGTATTCAGGGAGTTTAAACCTATCTTCGAACCTTCTATACGATCAAAACCTATGGAATCGTACTCAAAGTGGTCATCGTCTGTTGTTGGAACGACTCCATCTTCTTCTGGATCCTCTTTGGGCTCTTCTTTGGGATCTTCATCTGGATCTTCTTCTAGGTCCTCCTCTAGATCTTCTTCTACCATTCAGATCAAATGATCCATGGATCCTGGAACTATCTGATTGTACATAGGTGTCATATATTCCATATGAGGTAGTACCTCTTCTCTGATCCAAGTGATCAACCGATCATCCATAAAGCCCCTGAGTCTATCTATACTGGGTCGAGCCATATGGCTCATAGTGGTGCGCTAGGTATAGTATTTTGGTGTGCATTATCTTTCATTTCCTACATTAGTTGTGATCATGTAATCCTATTCTAGCCGCAAGTTCCTTATTCGTGTAACAGGGACTGAAATGAGATTATCCACATGTAATACCATGCACTACCATAGTGGCACATCTTGGATGACTCCAAACTGTCACATGACCCAGAGAGGTGCATACATTTGAATGCCTCTTAACCCGACCAACTCAATAAAATACAAATGACAGGTTCTGATGAATGCTAACCTAGCTATCAAAGAATACTTCCACTAAATGGATTCTCCAGTAAGGTTGGTTAAAAATATATGCTACTCCTCCTCTCCAATTGGCGCATCTCAATGACCAAGGTGATCCACATGGCTCTAAATCTTGTTGCGGGCATCCACAGTGTAGTCCATTTGTGGGGGGCAATAGTAGAAATGCACTATTGCGCAAACTTGTAGCAATAGGTTGCAGCCCCCAAAGAAATCATGTCCTCTTGTACATACTTACAATGATCAAAATACCTCAGCAAGAACCATGTGTACCAAGGAGTAGCCCTACGGCACACCAAATGGGTACACAACTATGGGAAGAATGTTGATATCGATGGAATAAAATCTTATCGGGAAGATCATCGCACCCAAAAAGGTCAACACAAAGATCTTTGGCTAATCCATTGCTCACAGGTATAAGCAAATTCCTCACGGTATTCATCAAAACTCTCAAGGAAACCATATCTCTTTAAGAGATATTCTAGTTTAACCTTTCCATTTTCCACGTTCCTTAGCGATGAAAAGATGTGCAACCCCAAGAGTCTTAACAAATCTCTTGCACTTATGGTCAATGGACATACCTGTATCCTTCTGCTAATGGTAGCTCTATGAAATCACTAAATTCCTCCAACGTGAGAGTGATTTCGAAATCTAAGAATTTGAAAGTCACTGTACTTGGATCCCAAAATTTTGTTAGCATGGTAATGAGCATCTCTTTGGCTCGAATTCCTATGAGCGATAGCAACCCTCGTAAATGTCTTTTGACCTAAGCTCCATGAGCCCCAAAGAATATTTTGCCACCAATTTGTAAGATATTTGGGGCGGAAATGACCATCTTAATGTCTGGAAGATTCTAGTTGATGTTCATCTATAGAAAGAGAAAAAGGTATAATAAGTATGTTTACTCTAAATCCATCATGTCTTTTAGTTTGGATCATTTACATCGACTTTTACAAAAGTATATCATTAGGCGTATAACCTTTGACAAAGGGTGGCTTCCTAATTGTCAAGATGATGCCATGGACCGTCTCACCTAAGGTATATTCAAACTGACTTATTTTATAGAGTAAGAGTTTGTCCCGAACGCTCAAGAGTGGACTGAAATATTGCGAGAAGACACACTAAACTTATTGCACCAGCTCTAAACTAAGGAATCTAAAAGAACCTCGCGTGAAGCAATGTGTGTAAATGTATAGTCAAGGACTTAATAGGAAGTGCGAATAACAATGCAGGAAAATAGTAACATATAGTTTTTCACACAAATAAGAAACGCAAGGTTGGATTTAACTTGCAACCTTTCAATTGGAAACAATGGAATTTACTAAGAGGGAAGTTGATCCATTGTGGAAGTTTGTTATCATCAAAAAGGAGAAAATTATTAGTTTGTAATTTTGATGATTTGACAAAAGATATTTAGTATGGGACTTGATCCCTGAAAGAATGAAATTCATGGTAACTGAAAATGACAACTGTAAAAAGTACACTGCAAATAACTGTGTGGGTATGTGTAAGTTTATATTATGGCAGGCTTCCATCCAATAGCATTGCTCCAACTATGTCTATCCTATATTATGTCCTTTCCACAATGACTCTAAACAATATCTTCTTTTTTTTTCATTTTGAAATTCAGAACCAAATCGAAAAAGCATTCTCTCAAGAAATATTTATTGAAGAACAACAATGGAACCCGACAGAGTGATTATCATCTTAGGCTTGTTTAGTTTATATTTCTCTGCTCGGTATTTGTAAATCTAAACCTGTGTTAAAAGGAACTAGATGGCCACTTGAGCCTTTCTGTTGAAGAATAATTAGAGTTAGCTATGTCAAATGCTTGAAGTCTAAATCTATTGGAGTTGATTGATTTAGTGGACAACAGAGTTGTTGCTTAGTGAGTTAGGTGACTGAATTGTTACATCAAGGGGTTGTGTTGACACATATATTGTGTTGGAGCTTTATGTTATCCTTATCAGAATGTCCTTGTTTTGATTAAAAAAAAACTGTTGTTTTGTGGTGGTTTAGTTTCTACTATTGGCCTTGGTGGTTTCCTTATACTTGTGTTTATGCATCTTCTGCAAACTGATCAAACACACAAAAGCCAACAAATTTCAGAGTAAGAGAACTTCCAAATTGAAGGAAATGATAGAATCTTTGAATGTGTGTATACATTTCAAGTAAGAATTTAATTTGTTTACGCAAACTTTTACATTATCAATGTATTTTATATGCAATGAGCTTTAGTCAATTAATTAGAAAAGGTGAAACTAAATGAAATAAAGGAATCTTGGTGTTGGTTATCATCTGAATATATATATTTTTACCATATTTAAAAATGACAATAAATCAATCACATTTGAGAATATATCATGAAGTGCTCAACTTCTAATGTCCAAATTTTTGAAAAACTAAAATCATTAAATAATAATTAAGAAAACATAGCAAAGACGGGTATCAAAAATGTGTGACCATCTCATTTAAAAGTTTAAGTTATCAAATATATTTTTATTTACTTAATTTTGTATTCAACACACTCCTTACGTGTGTGCCTGATTCTTTTTCATTGGGTAAGCACATGAAAGTTCTTTTGAATGGTAGGTGGCAAAAAGTATTGAACTAGGGTTTCTTTGCGCCGATACCATGTTCAGAAATTGCTTTTGGGTCAAAATTAATCTGAAAGTTCCTTGACTAATGTGGGATGCTCAACACCCTATGTGCGACAAAAATTGGACATCTCAAGCATTGGCAACACATTATGAGGGCCCAATGCATAAAACAAGAATGAGCATAGACATGACTTTAATAAGAGTACAATCCCATAACATGCAGTAAGATTGTTATGTACAGGCTTTGGTTAAATACAGAGGAAGGAGCATCACCAGAAAAGTATTCTTTAAAACCTTTCAAAAAATGACATAGAATGCAAGATGCCGAGTTAATCAAGCTACATATTAGATGTTAAATATGGATGAAAGAACAACAAAGAACCATAGTCGAATTTAAAATTTGAAGTTTATAGGATCTGAAAGAGATATAAAAAATAATATATAATAATAATTGTGCTCACAGTCAAAGAATTTCTAGATGTACTTAATAAAGATACAAAGTCTCTTAGCAGACGCTAGGATTCATGGGTTCTAATGTAGATCCACCTCTGCTTGCAAACTCCATCCAGAGACTAACATGTAATGAGAATAAAGAAGACAAATTTAATAAATTGATAGTCTGATTAAACTATAAAAACGATTATCATAGTTTTAACCGTTCATTTTTGGGAAACATCCCATAAAAGCACTATTGTTTTTACAGATCATCTAATAAGGTCAGATTACTCAAATAAAAAAGTATTTTAGAAAGCAGCTCCAAAATAGCATTCTTCAAATCTTTTAAAATGACATAAAATGCAAGATGATGTGAGAAAATAATCCATATATTAGCTGTTAAATATAAAAAGCAAAGAACTTAGAACGAGAGGCAGATTCAAATTTAAAATTTATAGAACTCTCAATGACATCAAGTTAATATTGCACAATCTCTAGATATTACTAATACCGACAAAACGCATGTTGGCAAAAGTTATTGGGTTTCACATAAACCATTGGATCATAATATTGTAGATTCGCCTATATATTTTACCTTCGTCACCATAGGTATCAGGTGCCAAATAACTATCTGAAGATTACTATAACTATTTGCTAGTTACAAGGGTAAGACAGCAGTAGATCAGGGGTGTATTAATGCATGACACAAATATAAATAGTAATTAGTTATAAAGCTAGTGGTACAAGACAAACCCTTAGAACTGAAAACCGCTTTATTGAGATCAGCTACTTTCACCTCATCATCGTTCACACTTTGGAAACTCGGTGTACTCACACATATTCTCTAATGGATAAATATTTTTATATCAGGGCAGTCATTAATCCACTCTTCTCTGAGAAATGGAAACTCAAAAGCACGCCCAGCTTTGGTAGATTTTGAAGCCTCAGCTCTTCCAGCAGGGGAAATAAGGGCCCATTTCTTCTCCTAGTTCCTCTTTTGTGATCACTTCTTCCATTGACTCGCAATATCTTATATCTAGTATTTGGAGATTCAAATTTCCACAAAACAGTATATACAATGTTTCAAGTTTGCTGAAGTAGCCAATTGAAAGTTGGTGAGAACATACAATAGTTATACTATGAGCGCTAATGACTAGTAGCTTTTCCAGGATGAAACAAGAAACTAGTGAATGTTGAGGCCTTGTATTTTTATAAGGGATGAAAATTCAATATAGCATAAAGTACAAATCAAAAATTGAACCATATTCTCATCTTACATCAACGTAACAGCTAATTAAAAACTAAAAAAACAATTGCTTTATTTAGTGACAGAATGGAAAGAGAGCAGTAATTAGTTGTACAGCTAGAAGGACAAGACAAATGTTAGAATTTAACATTATTTTGTTGAGATAATCAGACATGATATGGCGAAACTTGATCTCACTGAGGACATGACCCTAGATAAAAAGAAGTGGAGGTCACGAATTAGAGTAGTAGGCTAATTGGTAGGGTTAGGTGGATGCATGGCCTTGGGGTATAGTAGGGTTAGGTGGAGGATGTGTTTTTTAATATCATGTGTTCTCATTATCTGTCGTATATTTGCTAGTTTTTTTCATATTTACATACTGCCATGTGCTATTCATTATTAGTCGTTGAGATCGACTACTTTCACCTCATCATCATTGTTCACACTTTCGAGACTCGGTGTACTCACAAATATTCCCTGTTGGACAAACGTCTTCATTTCAGGACAGTGATGAATCCAAACTTTCTTGAGAAATCGAAATTTAAGAGAGGAAGGAGCATC
>DF358951.1:45773-72014 GCA_000787875.1 Solanum virginianum | reverse complement strand
GCAAATTTCTCCACAAATCTCTGATAATAACCAGCTAATCCTAGGAAGCTACGCACCTCTATTAGCGTCGTAGGCCTAGCCAATTCTTTACCTTCCCAGGGCATTTCTTCTCAGTTATTATTTTGCCACAAACTTTAGGAAGCTACGCACCTCTATTAGCGTCGTAGGCCTAGGCCAATTCTTTATGGCCTCAATCTTCTGGGAATCCACCCGGACGCCGTCTACTCTTATAATATGCCCCAGAAATGCTACCGAAGACAGCCAGAATTCACATTCAGAAAATTTAGCATATAACTTTTGTTGCCGAAGTATGCCAAGCACCGTTCTTAGATGAACTGCGTGCTCCTCTTCTATCCAAGAATAGACAAAAATGTCATTAATAAACACAATCGCAAAAATATCCAAGAACGATCTGATTGTTCGATTCATAAGATCCACGAATACTGTCGGAGCATTCGTTAGCCTAAAAGACATAACTCTAAATTCATAATGCCCATACCGGGTCTTGAATGCTATCTTGGGAATATCCTCCTCCCGTACTCGCACCTGGTGATAACCCGATCGCAGGTCTATCTTTGAGAAACATTTAGCTCCCTACAACTAGTCAAACAAATCGTTAATCCAGGGGAGGGGGTATTTATTCTTTATCGTTACCTTATTCAGCTACCGATAATCAATGCACATCCGTAGCGATCTATCTTTCTTCCTTACAAATAATACCGGAGCTCCCCAGGGGGACGTATTAGGCCGAATAAAACCCTTCTCCAATAGATCTCTCAACTGCTCTTTCAATTATTTTAATTGTGCTGGTGCCATTCTGTATGGAGGAATAGAAATAGGCTAAGTTTCTGGCAGCAGATCTATAGCAAACTCTATCTCCTTCTCGGGAGGAAGACCTGGAAGCTTGTCTGGAAATACATCTGGGAATTCATTAACGACTAGGATTAACTGAAGAGTTTGTGCTTCTACCTATAAATCATGTACATGGACCAGATGATAAATGTAACCTTTTCTGATCATTTTCTTGCTAGAGGTATAAAATAAATTTACCCCTCGGCGATGCGGTATTACCTGCCCACTCAATAACTGGTTCCCCCAAAAATCAAAACTAGACTATCTTCTTTTGACAATTGATATTAGTATAATAAGAAGCTAGCCAATCCATACCCATATTCACATCGAACTCAATCATATCTAACTCTACCAGATCGGCCATAGTGCAAAGCAAGCCAATCCATACCCATATTCACATCGAACTCAATCATATCTAACTCTACCAGATCGGCCATAGTGCAGCGGCCACAAATAAATACCGAACAGTTCTATAACTCGACTAGCAATAATAGAATCCCCTACTGGTGTGGCTACCTCGAAAGGCTCTATCGACTCAGACTCTATCCCCATTTTATTAGCAACCAAAGGAGAAATATGCGATAATATAAAACCAGGGTCAATCAGTGCATACACATCTCGAGAAAAAACTAGTAATATACCTGTGATGACATTTGGCGACGCCTCTTGGTCCTACTAGCTGGCCAATGTATAAGTGCGGTTCGAAGGACTGCTAGACTTAGGAACTCCACCACGAACCCTACCTCAGCATGGTAATGCTGGTATACCTCACCCTGCAGGGCGCATGGCTACCAAGGATGAAGATGAATCACCAGCTGACCTGGTAGACTGAGCTAAACCGCCTCTGGTGGCCTTGACGACCACACGTAAAATAAGCACCGGTGGTGCAAAAACACTCCCCGAGCTGTCATCTCCCACAGTAAGAACACGGAGGTTTGGGTGGTCTCATCTGACTGTTGGAGCCTCTGTCCAACTGTGAGCCTGAAACCCTAGAACTTGGGCCTGCCCTTGAATAACCTGCGCCCTCTGATCTTCTACTGGTGAACTATGGGGTTTTACCCTATACTGACTTAGGAGGATGTCTGCTCTGCTGCTACGGAGGCTGCCTGCCTCGAAAATCCCCTGAAAACCCAGATAACCTGGCCCTCTTAGGCTGGCCCCTGTCATCGACCCTATCAGGCTGACGCCCCCTACGTCGATTCTCCATACCCTGGGCATGGGCCTGAATATGGGCGATATCCATACCAGTCTGGGCTGCCATCACCAACCAACTATTGATATAATATTGGTCCAACCCCACTATATACCAGTGCATCCGGTCAGTCATACTAGCAATATATATAGACGCATATCTAGCCAGCGAATCAAACTCCAAGCTGTACTCCCTCACTGGCCTGCCCCGCTGCATCTATTAGACAAACTCATGAGGTTTCTCTACGGGCCTGGATCCAAAGAACTTTGGTGGGCTGCATGTCAAAAAATCATGAGCCCTCGAACTGTCATGGTGACCTATCTAATTATCGCCTACGCCCTGTTTATGGGCCTATCCTGCTACCAGTCGGGTCAATAGCTAGACCGCCTCTCGCATATCTCTAATCTTTGCACCTAGCTGAGGGGCTGGAGGCTCTGGTACTCGAACCTCAAGAGCTGGCAGTGTAGCCGAACTAATTGTCGGGGGTACAATATTTGGCTCACTCTAGGCACAAGCCCTAGTAGTCCCTCGGGCTCGACTAGTCTCACCTACTGCTACAGACTTGCCCTTCTGGGAAGCTGTGGTCTTTCTCGGAGGCATTACTAAAAACAAAATATTTGGTCAGAAAGGAATCATCCTAATAATGTAGCTCTATCGCACGATCTAAGATTAGAAAGAAAGAATGATATCCTAAATGTCCTGTAGCCTCTTGTTTATAGATGTGGTGCACAACACACAGATAAACAAGACTCTACTAGACATGATCTGTGGACATTCCGAGGTAGATGTGGTACACAACACACCAATAAACAAGACTCTACTAGACACGGTCTATAGACATTCCAAGGATAAACCACTCTAATACTACTTTTATCACGACCCAACCACGTGGGCCGTGACTAGTACCCGAATTGGGCACCCAAACACAATCACAAAGCCAAGTTACAAACAGATGGCTTATATTTAAAAAAAATTGGGCAGAATTTCCTTTGTTTTACGGACTATCCCAAATAACCTTACACATCAGAAGATACCAACAAGGTCACACAAAGCCAATAAAATATCATATATACATATACGGGCCGACAAGGCCACTATAGCGGGTAAAGCCGCCCAATATACACATCATGCAAGTCTAACCAAATGGACTAGGCACAACCCATACGCATATGTCTACAAATCTCAAAACAGACTGACAGAATCATAGGACAGTACAGGGCTCCACCGTATCCTTGAATAAATATATACAAAGCAATGAATGAGGGTATGCCAAAAGTGGGCTCCGAAATGGGGGAGCACTCTAAACAGCAGAAGGGGATCCTAAGCTGGTGGATCACCAAACTGTACGTTTGCACTTGCAGGCATGAAATACAGCCCCCGAAAAAGGAGGTAAGTACAAAATACGTACCGAGTATGCAAAGCAGAATATACAAAATATAAATCTGAGTAATAATCGAAACAAAAGTATGAAAGGCAAATGCATACCCAAAAATATTAAAATGTTTATTTTCAAATACAAATCATGCATAGGGCATAGGAACTATGGTCATCCGCCTGTCAATGGCGCCATAACATAGCATAACACCAGAAAATTGCAAATCTCTGATTCTCCGCCATATATCACAACACGGCATGACGCCGAGCACAACATAATGCCCAATTACAGAATAACACCAAACAAAAGTGGAACCCAGCCCTTGGGCAAGGCTCGATGAATCGTAAACACAGCATAACACCAGAGTATATCATAGTGTGCACGACAACCAACCAGCTTGGGAACCGATAAACGATATCATAGTAGGCACGAGCAGAGTAGTGAGTAATCATATGCATAAAATTATTGTCATAAATCCAAAAGATAAGTAAAGTAGTCATATTTAAAATTGGAATAACAGACATATTAACACAAGAATACCAAGAAACAAATACGGATCATACACATACTCGGATTGCGAGAATAGTCGTATCATAGCTTGTTTTAGCTAAGACATGCCGAAAAGGAAGGTTGCTTTACATACCTCGAATGCCTTTCAATATAATCCAAACACAAGCTAAATCCAACTTATGCTTCGAACTGCCCAAAGTCTACAAACAAGTCATAAAATGCCAAACAATTAGATAAAGACTTTTCTTTGGGCATTAAATTTTAACTTTGCCCTTAATCCTACAAAAATTTGGACAGCATTTCCCCTAAAAATTGGCCACCTCGAGAATTCAACTTGACCCAATCAGCCAACAACAACAACTTAGAAACACCAATGATCAATTTGAAAGGCAATATCACAATAATGGCTCTTTTTCATCACTTAATAATATTCATAAATTCGGCTAGCACACCAATATACACATATGGATTATTTTCAATCATTCCTTCACTTTACAATGATCATAATATACTAACTAGGCATCTATTCATAGTTCCAACACAACACAACACAACACATACATACTTCACACGGCCCAACCACTATCACACACAACTCTCTTCCAACATTCCATATTTCATAATTTTCCTTCATTTTAACATACTACAACATGCTTACAACCTTAATAACATATAAAACAAGATCAAATCTTACCTTTTCTCTTCAACTCCACAAATGGGCTAGGTTAACAAAATTGAGAAAATAGAGGGCTAATCGTTCCAACAACACTTCTTACTCTACTTAGGGACCTCAATAAAGGGGGTTTGCATCAACAAATAATTTTAGGAAAGGCTAGAAAAGATTTTTAAAATTACCTTACCTTGGTCGAACCCTTCTTGAAGTCTTGTTCCAACTTTTGCTTCTTTTTCTCTTATATTTTCTAAGTGTTGGAATGATAAGAGAATTAAAGAGATCATCCCATATATATTGAGCAAGTCTTGATTAGGTGTCCATGGTCCACCCATGTGTTGTTCCAATTATATATTAACACAAACTTATGTGGGCCCTACCTAATTAATTCATTATTTCCAACTTTTAAAAATTCCACTTTTGGTCCCAAGCTTTTCCAAATCGTTCCAATGAAGGACATGCGGGTTCTAATAAAATTCATTCAAGCTTCAAGCTGTCATTCAAATCTAAGTTAAGCTTATTCATGGTATTAAAGAACATCGTGGGTCCCCTGCATCAAGCCAAGTTCAAAGGAATTTCCGTTGGCTAAGTTTTACACAAGTACCGGTAGGAGAGTCAACTTTAAAGGGAAATATCTCTTAGCACACAAAGAACAGGGTGGCCTACGACCTACCAAATTAAATCTCTTTGAATTATCTTTCCAACGCACTTAGTTTCACCTTATTTAGAATTCGGATGAAGAAGTTATGTCATTTTCGTAGAATTCGTTTGTGCAGGTATATATACGGGTTTTTGCCAAATTCTGTGTCATTAATGGCATTTCATAAATTTATTATTTCTATTGGTCTTTTGGGGATTCCTATGCTATCTTAATACTTTCTAAAGATCTAAACCCTATTTCTAAAGATCAAATCCACTCCTCCCAATTGGAATACACTCTCAATTTCTCCCAAGAGCCTCTACCAACCCCAATAAGAATTCAAGGAAACTCAAGAACAAGTTATGGATTTCAAGACCCCATTCCAAGCTTCAAATCTTTCTCAACTCAATTTCAAGAAATTCAAGGTCTAAGGTATGTGGGTTTCATTCATGGGTTCCTTTCACCCATTAAGCCCAATCTTCCTATTTTATAAAAATTGCATGATTTCAAGTTGTAATTCTTTTAGGTACCTATTATTATGAAATATGAGTATGAAATATGTTGGGATTTTGTTAAATATTGTTGATTATGCATGAATATCTATTTTGAGCTTATACTATGAGCTAATCATTGTCTATTGAGACTATACATGATTCAAGCTATGAAATCTATGAATTATTGTGAAGTTTTGATATGATTTACAAGTTACACATGATGGAGTTTTACCATGATATTGGTGGGTTGATTTACATGACTTTAAGATGCATTGATTTCACTATTTCATGATCTACACTCTTGTAATTTGCATTATTTGAACATGTCCTAATATGTGATCACCAAGTGTTTGATGAAATGCCAAGTTAAGAATTCTCAAGATATGTACGTGTTTTACAAGTCAAGTGACTTCATGATGAATATGGGCTATCAAGATGTTATAATTCATGAAAATATCTATGATTATGCAAGTACAAAGTTAAGCCCTATTTTCAAGACTATACCTCTTGTGAGCCTTTTTATGTTAATGCAAGGGTAATGTTTAGTGATGATCTATTCTTATGTTTTGAAGTTGGGCTCACCTTTTGAGGTCAATGATGTCAAGAGCTACTCGTGTCATGTCTCTATGTTTATTGCAAGTTATTAAAGTATGATTATCTTATATATTTTGTGAGATTAGACTTAGTACTGAGTGGACTAGAGATGAGTACCCAAGTCCTAGAACTACGTGCCACCATAGGTCAAGGGATTAGATTAGACTTAGTACTGAGTGGACTAGAGGCAAGTACCCAAGTCCTAGAACTACGTGCCTTAGTAGGTGAAGAGATTAGAGGTGAGTACCCTGAATATGAGGGCTTGAGGAGAGTAACCGAGTTTGGGCTTTAGACTAGTACCCGAGTCAAAGAACTAGAGGCGAGTACCCGGTTCACACAAGACTTAGTAGATCCAATTAGGCATTAGGAGGTTCACTTTAGCAAGTAACTTCCTTCTTTCTTCCCGTGTAGGGTAGACATCGAGATTCCAAGTTGTAGCTCGCTTAGTCTTTTTTATGTCGGTTAAGGTTTCTTCCCACACTTATGTATTATGTTCTATGTAAGATTAATGATTTGTAAAGCATGATTTACTCAAGCATTTATCATAAATGCCATATTATTATTATGTCATCAATGACTTATCATTATACATTTTGACTATGTTGCCTATCTCTTGTTGCATTGCATCCTACATACTTAGTATATTCAAACGTATTAATGCATACTCTATGCCTACATGATATCACCATGTAGGAACCTGAGCTCCTATTAATTCTCCTCCATGTGGCTAGATGGATTATTCAAGTTAACTTTTAGTGAGTCCTCATGTCCGGGGATAATATCTATCTTCTTTCATGCTTATATTTAGACTACATCTTGTATATTTTGGAATACTTATGACTATAAGGGTGAGCACGGTTGCTTCTCTTAGCCTTCGCTAAGTTCTATCTCTAGAGGTGTTGTTGGACTAGTTATGCCTACTATCATTATTATGAGAATGACTCGGTTTGCTTGTCTTGGTCCCCGCTCAAGTCTATATTTAGAGGTGCTGTTGGACAAGTATGTAATGATGCTACGAGCTTTGACTCCCTTTGACTCTTTTGATGTTTTATTATATGTAAGATGTCCCTTAGTCCCATGTTCCATTTTTACTACCTCTTATTATTGTTTTATTGCTTATGTGACCAAGGATGTGTAATGATATGTTAAGAGGCTTGATTGGGATCCCTTTGGGTTCCTATTTGCCGTGTCACATCTAGGACCTAGGCTTGGATTGTGACATCCTTATTTCTCAATCTTTTAATTTCAACCAAACCCGCTTCATAGGTCAAAATCTCCTTAATACTCATGTCACTCAAGGGTATAAGCACATTAAGATCACTAACATATTTCCTCAACATTGACACATGAAACATCGAATGAACCATAACCAATTCCATTTGGCAATTCCAACTTATAAGACACCTAATCAATCCTTTCCAAGATCTTATAGGTCACTATATACCAAGGGCTCAATTTACTAATCTTGCTGAAACGCATTATACCTTTCATAGTAGATACTTCGAGAAAGATCCACATTGAATTCAAGGTCCCTCTTTCTAACATCTAAATATGACTTTTTGGGTTATTTTCAACCTCTCCTTTATGATTCTCACTTTCTCCATAGGCTTAAGTACTGAATCAGGACTAATGAAAGACATCTCCCCAACATCAGACCATCCTACTAGAGACCTACATCCCCGCCCATATAAAGCCTCAAAAAGTGTCATCTCAACGCTTAAATGATTAAGATTGTTATAAGCAAATTCAATCAAAGGTAGATGATCATCCCAATTTTCCTTAATATCAACTAGATATGCCCACAACAAATTCTCTAATGTTAAATTATTCTCTCGGCTTATTTGGGGATGAAATGTGTTGCTTAGCTATACTTTGGTACCAAGACCTCTTTGAAAAGACTTCCAAAAGTGTGATGTAAATTGAGTACCACGATCCAAAATTATGGATGAAGGCACACCATGAAGTTATATCAATTCCTCAATATATATCTTGTCATAATCTTTCGTACT
Source organism: Solanum virginianum (assembly GCA_000787875.1). Taxonomy (NCBI): domain Eukaryota; kingdom Viridiplantae; phylum Streptophyta; class Magnoliopsida; order Solanales; family Solanaceae; genus Solanum; species Solanum virginianum. The sequence goes on along the minus strand of DF358951.1, from coordinate 63,678 downwards.
ATAAGATGTCTTAACCAGTAGAAAATGGGCTAATTTGTCATCATGTCCACAACTACCCACATAGAATCAAATTGTCTTCTAGTCTTAGGTAAACCCAAAATAAAATCCATGTTTACATACTCCCATTTCGACATGGGAATATCAATGTTTTGACTCTCCCGGCCTTTGATGTTCAACTTTCACTTATTGGCTATTTGGGCATTCTGCCACAAACTAGGACATATCTTTCTTCATACCATTCCAAAATACACCTCACTTAGATCTCTATACATTTTGGTGGATTCGGGATGAATAGAATAATGTGAATTATGGGTTTCACTCAATATCCTCTCCCTTATAGCATCAACATTTGGGAAACACAATCGTCCTTGGCAATAAAGTACCCCATTTCCCCCTTGTGAGAAAACCTCAACCTTCTTTGCGAACCCCCAACTCCTTAAACTCCACCAAAGTATGATCTATATCTTGCTTTGCCTTAACCTTCTCTATCAATGATAATTCCACCCGTTTATGCACAAGAATACTACCACATTATGAATTGCTCAATCTTACACTCAATCGGGCTAATCGGTGTATATATTTTACCAACTCTTTTATTTTATTCTCCAGATGAGCCACACTTCCCATAGACATTATACTAAGAGCATCGGTAATATTTATCTTACCCCGATGATACAATACACTCATATCATAGTCTTTAAGCAATTCTTGCCATCTCATTTGCCTAAGGTTCAAGTCCCTTTGGCTAAAAACATATTGCAAGCTCTTATAATCAGTAAATATATCAACATGCACCCCATAAAGATAGTGATACCATATTTTCAATGCAAACACAATGGCCAACAATTTGAGATTATGGGTAGGACAGTTCTTTTCATGAACCTTTATTTGCCTTGCAGCATAGGCAATAACCTTGTCATGTTGCATCAATACACAACCTAGTCCCACATGTGAAGCATCACAATAGACATCAAAACCATTTGGACCTTCGGTAATGTCAAAACAGGGGTTGAAGTAAGACGATCTTTCAATATTTGAAAACTCCTCTCATATCATCTGACCATTGGAATTTCACCTTCTTTTGTGTTAACATAGTCAAAGATAATGCAATATAGGAGAATCCTTCAACAAATCTCCTATAGTATCTGGTCAAGCCTAAGAAACTCCTAACATCTAAAGGAGACAATGGTCCAGGCCAATTCTTCACCACTTACATTTTTTTCAGATCAACCATAACACCATCACCGAACACAATATGACCGAGGAATGCCACCTTCCTTAACAAAAATTCCCACTTGCTAAATTTGGCAAATAATTTCTTATCTCTGAAGTTTGTAACACAATTCTTAAGTGACGCATATGTTCCTCTTCACTCTAGGAATTAATCAATATGTCATCAATGAATACCACCACAAATATGTAAAAATAGGGCTTGAAAATTTGATTCATCAAATCCATAAATATGGTAAGGGCATTAGTCAACCCAAATAACATAACTAAGAACTCACAATGTTCATACCTTGTTTGAAATACCATCTTTGGAATATCACTCTCCTTCACCCTCAATTGGTGATATCTAAATCGAAGATCAATTTTGGAGAAATAACTAGCACTTTGTAATTGGTAAAATAGATTATCAATCCTTGGAAGTGCATACTTGCTTTTAATGGTCGCCTTATTCAATTGCCGATAATCCACACATATCTGAAGTGAACCATGTTTCTTCCTTATAAACAATATGAGAGCACCCTGTGGAGACATACTAGACCTTATAAAGCCCTTGTTAAGAAAATTCCTCATTTCTCCTTCAAATTCGTCAACTCCACCGGGGCCATTAGATATGAGGGAATAGAAGTGGGCTAAGTATCACATAGAAGATCAATATCAAAGTCAATTTTTATTTCTGGAGGAATGTTGGGCAACTCATCAGAAAGACATTGGGAAATTCATCAATTATAAGAACTAAATCATGAGTAGGAACTTTGGACTCCACATCCCTAACCCGGATAACATGACATATGCATCCCGTAGAAATCATTTTCCTAGCCTTCATATAGGAGATGAACTTACCCTTGAACACTGTATTGGTTCCCTTCCATCAAGAATTGGCTCATTAGGAACTTGAAATTTGACCTAGTGGTTCTACAACCAATAGAGGCTTATGATGCATTCAACTAATCCATACCAAGAATAACAACAAAATTGGTCATAACAAGCTCAACAAGATCACTTGGAAAGACTTTATGCAATACCAACACGAGATAATTTCTATAGACTTTCTTAGCTAAAACTGACTCACCAACTGGAGTATAGACCTAATATAGCTCTTTCAAGATTTTAGGAGACACATCAAACTTTATGGCAAGATAAGGAGTAATGAAAGACATATTTGCACCGGGGTTAAGTAAAGCATATGCATCAAAATCAAAGACCCTTAATATACCCGTAACCATATCGAGAGACTTCTCAACTTCTTGCCTAGCATGGAGAGCATAATATTGATTACCACGAGGTCTGCCTCCTTAAGCTAAGGCACCTTGTAGAACATGCCTTTTTGATCAACTTGACCTTGGGGTTGCCCTTCTTTCCCTTTAGTAACAACATTAGGACACTTAAAAATCTTATACCCCATCTTACCACAACTAAAACAAGCATTAGTAGCTCTCATGCAATCACCTCTATGGTTCTTTCCACACCTAAGACACCTAGGAGGAATAGGGCCACCCTTAGCAACATCACTTTGCACCTTAGGGGTAGACACCCTAAACCCTTGATTAGCATCCTTAGATGACCCTTGGCCTTGTTAGAAACGACCACCACTGGTCTTAGCATAAAGAAACCCACCATCAAAATGAACTCTCTTGGACTCACTTACCCTCATTCTTTGGAGCGTCTCACTTTCTATCTATTCGGCATGAGTCATAAGTCAAGAAATATCTATCTCACTAATAAGTATTGTCGTCTTATATTCCATCTTCACCAAATTGGACATACCCAAAATAGACTTTTTCATATGGGCTCTAGGATTGACTACAAGAGAGGGAGAATACTTGGAAAACTTCGTGAACTTGAGGTCATACTCCTTCACACTCATAGCACCTTATTTCAAATTCATAAACTCCACTACTTTTTGCTTCCTTTAACTCAAGGTGAAAGAAGCGGTCAAGAAAAACAGACTTGAAGACCTCCCAACCAATAGATCCTTCCTTGTCATGCCTCTCAGATTTCTATTATGTGAACTAAACTTGAGCAACTCCCTTAATTTGGTAAGCCGACAACTCCGCCTTCTCCTTGAAAGATATCCCCATAATCTTCACATTTTATCAATCTCATCAACAAGAGCGTGTGGGTCCTCACCAACCTTAGATGGAATTTTGGGGGATTTATTCTAGTAAAGTCACTCATGCTAAATGTTAGGATAAGAGTCTTTGGAGAAGCTACAACTTGGGATAATATAGTGATAGCGACCCTAAACTCCTCATAGTAACTTGATCGGCTTAATGGTCTTAAGGAACTTGGGGAGCAGGAAGGGTTTGATCCTTATTAGCATTGACTTCCTATGAAATGGTGCACGTGGTGGAGCCATTCTCTGAAAAATTTCAAAGGACAAGTATTAGAGGGAAAGAGTCTTAAAGCATAACATTTTGTTCTAACATACCCAGTGGAATCCCACAAGAGGGGTCTGGGGAGGGTAGAATGTACTCAAACCTTACCACTATCTCATCGAGGAAGAGAGGGCTATTTCTTGGAAACCCTCATCTCAAAACCTATAAGATGAATAAACTAGATATGAAAGACAAGGAAGAAAGAAAAGTAAATAAAATGAGCAAATCATACTAAAAATATATGATGGTATGCAAATACAATAAAATTAATATATATATATATATAAGGATAATAATGGCAACACAAGATATAAAGGTATGACTAAACCTAATACCCTACTATACCCCATAGCCGGACAACAACCTAACCTTACTAACCTATTACTCTAATTCGTAACCTACACTCCTTTCTATCTAAGGTCATGTCCTCAGTGAGATCAAGTTTCACCATATCTTGCCTGATCACCTTCCCCTAATACTTCTTTGGTCTACCTTTACCCCTCCGTGTAACTCTTAAATCCAACCTCTCGCACCCCCAAATAGGGTCATCAGTGTTTCTCCTCCTCACATATTCAAATCATCATAGTCTCGCTTTTTGCATCATGTTAGCTGCAGGGGCCACTCTAGTGAAACGCCCTAAAAAGGCCCAAAATTGTGCTTTCGAAATGCCCATAATCTTAATTTACATATATCTCAAAATTCATGCGTAATATCAAAAATCCAACTTATATTCTTGATCAGGGGGAAAACTTAAGTGGAAAATGGGTATAATCTCATTTTTAGAGAATCGTTAGCGAAAAATAATTTTCACAAAAATTTGAATTCCAGTAGCCATCCGCGCCCTGGCCTCGACATGCCAGGGGCGCGAATCTATGATGGAGTGACCTTCGCGATGGGGTCCGGGATGTGTACCAGTATAGTTTTTCCCTAAATTCTTCATTTTGGCCCAAGGGCCTTAGGGTCATAGCCCCATTCCCACATATGCGTTAAAATACTTATACTTATCCATTTTTAAAACTCTATATCACTTAAGACACTCTCAAAACCCTCTTCAAGACTTAAGTAAATATTTCACCCAAATTCAAGTGTCCCAAGCCTAATTTTGAATCTCAATAACTCCATTCAAGCTTCAAGTCTCCTTCAAGTCTACATCAAGAAAACCCAAGCTTAAGGTGTTTGGGTTTCATCCATTGGGTCCTTTCACCCATAGATCCCAATCTCCTTTTTTATAAAAAAATTATATATTTTTAAGTTGTACCATCTATGGGTATCTCTTATTATGGATTTTAATTATAAATTATGATGTGGTCTTATGAAATGTTGATTGTATATACATGTTTATCTATTTCAAGCTTATACTATGAAGTGGTTTTATCTATTACGATAAATGCATGTTTTGAGCCATGAAATTATGATCTATTATGAGATTTCATTATGGATTTCAAGGTATCTTACATGAGGGTTTTACTATATGTAGGTGGGTTTATTTACATTGAGTTTTCTCATATTATTTTACTCTTAAATTTCATGATTTTGAACTAACATTACACACCCACCAAATGTTTGATAAAATGTCATGACAAGGATTCTTAAGTTGTTGATGGTCTATTACATGGTTATAAGTCAAGTGATTTTATGATGATTAAGGGATTGTATGTATGTATTCAATTCATGAAAAGTATCTATAATATTGCAAGTTGACCACACCGTGTTGGGGGGTGACATGCCCAATCACCTTGTTGAGGGGGTGACATGCCTCAACTACCTTGTCAGGGGATGACATGCCCGTACTACCATGTTGAGGGATAGATACATTGACCACCTTGTCGGGGGTGACATGCCCATACTACCTTGTTAAGGGGTAGATACCTTGACTACCTTGTCGGGGAGTGACATGCCCGTACTACCATGTTGAGGGGTAGAAAAACAGACTTGAATACTACCATGTAGAGGGGTAGATACCTTGACCACCTTGTCGGGGAGTGACATGCCCGTACTACCATGTTGAGGGGTAGATACCTTAATCACCTTCCAAGGGGGTGACATGCCTTGGATTCCAAGTACTAGTTGCTTAGTCTATGATTATTATCTCTTCCCATACATGTATTATGTTCTTTACAAGTTACATGATTTGCAAGTATGTTTTACTTCTAGCATTGATCATGTATGCCATATTGATATTATATTTATCCATTGTTTATGATTATGCATTTGAACTATATTGACTTATGTCTTGTTGCATTGTGTCTTATATACTTAGTACATTCAAATATACTAACGTATACTCTATGCCTACGTGATGTTACCATGTACGAACTGGAGCACCTCTCAATCATCCTTCACATGGCTAGTTTTTACATGTCGGAAGATAAGCTTTGGTGAGTCATCAAGTCTGGAGACACTAGCTATGCTACTCTTACTATTTTATGTCTCTTTATGTTGAATACTTGATACTATGAGGGTGAACTTGGAAAGTGTCTTGGTCCCCGCTCCAATCTATGTTAAAGGTGTTGTTGGAACAATTGATGTACTTATACTATGAGCTTGACTGTTGAGTATATTATGATTATCAAAGATTTCCCTTAGTCCCTTTTCCCTTATTTATATCACTTATTATTATTATGCTTCCACGACCATGGATATGTGATTGATATGCTAAGAGGCTTGTTTCGGGTTTTCCATTCACCGTGTCATGTCGCCCTAGGCTTAGGTCATGACATCTAGTTTCTCCTGAATGGTCTCATTTCTAATCTTATCACTCTTAGTATGTCTATACATTCATCTCAACATCCTCATCTGCTCGACCTGCATCTTCGGAACATGTGAGTTTTTTATTGGCCAACACTCCACCCCATACAGCAAAGACAGTCTAACCACCATCCTGTAAAACTTACCTTTGAGTTTAGGTGGTATCTTCTTATCACACAATACTCCAGAGAAGCCTCTATTTCGTCCATGCTGCCCCAATACGGTACTTTGAGTTTTGGCGGTATCTTCTTATCACAAAATACTCTAGAGGCAAGTCTCCATTTTGTCTATGCTGCCCCAATATGGTGTGTGACATCATCATTGATATCGCCACTACTATGGATGATGGACCCAAGATACATAAACTTTTCTCTCTTGGGAATAGGCTGAGTATCATGTCTCATATCAATATCTGCTTCATTCCCCCAATACTGAATTTGCACTCCAAGTACTCTATTTTGGTCCTGCACAGTTTGAACCCTTTGGACTCCAAAGCATGTCTCCAGACCTCTAATCTATCATTAACTTTAGCTCGAGTCTCATTAATCAATACTATATCATCTGCAAATAGCATAGACCATGGAACCTCCATTTAAATAGACTGTGTCAGCTCATCCATCACCAAGGCAAACAGAAAAGGGCTTAAGATAGATCATTGATGAAGTCTTATCTTAATAGGAAAATACTCTAAGTTACCTCCTACCGTTCTTACTCAAGTTTTGGCTTCACGTACAAATTTTTTATAACCCTAATATATGTCATTGGGATACCTTTCATCGCTACGCACCTCCATAGGACATCTCTCAAAACTTTGTCATAGGGCTTCTTGAGATCAATGAACACCATATGAAGGTCCTTCTTTCTTTCCCTATATTTCTCCACTAATCTCCGAATAATATGAATAGCTTCATTAATCGACCTCCCCGGCATGAATCAAAACTGGTTCTCTAAGATAGACACTATTTTTCTCACCCTCATCTCTACCACTCTCTCCCAGACCTTCATAGTGTGACTTAACAACTTGATACCCCTATAGTTGTTACAATTTTGAATATCACCCTTGTTCTTATACAATTGAACCATTGTACTCCTTCTCCATTCAGCTTAATACCCCTATAATTGTTACAGTTTTGAATGTCTCCCTTGTTCTTGTGCAAAGGAACCATTGTACTCCTCCTTCATTCGTCAGGCATCTTAGCAATCTTCATAATAGCATTGAGTAGTCTAGTAAATCATTCTATGCTATCCTTGACCATGTAATTCTAAAACTATACTGGAAAGTGAGGATTCCCTAAACGTCTCATAGCCTTTTGTTTTAAGAATGTGGCGTACTTCACACCTATGTATAAGACTCTGCTAGCAGTGAAATGTTGGACTCCCTAGAATTCATTCAAACTTTGTGCTCTAATATCATATTTTTCATGACCCGAACCTAAGGCCTAGCATGACACAGTGAATGTGACACCCGAAGGAGCCCCATCAAAGCCTTTTGTTCATATCATAATCATAAATAAGGTAAATAAGCAATCATAAGAGTAAGCAAGTGAAATATAGCATCATAAGAGTTAAATGTTTCCCTTTAGGAGAAAGTACAACATATTTTAATCCAATACATGCTTCTACATACTTGATCTTGGTAAGGACTAGCACACAGATTTTCTAGCTCATCCTCAAGATAACAAAGTGCAAAAGTCTTAGAAACATATTCATAGGCAAGAAACATAAAGGCTTGTCCCTAAAGCATGGAAACTCACTAAGTCTTCAAAGGCAATACCAAAAGCTAGCCACAAAAGTGAGGAGTGATATCATCATCCATCCCCACATGGTGATATCATGTCGGTAGGAGTATGAATTAGTATGTTGGAATGTACTAAGTATGTAAGCATGTAATGCATTAAGGAACATCATACATAATAGCAATATGGATACACATAGCAATAGAATAGAGACAAGATATGCATCAATCAATGCACCTTTAAAATCATATATGGAAACATCATAAAATATTTTATATCTTAGTAGACATAATATTAGGGAATCAGACCATAATCGATAATATGACCATGCAGAATATTACATGGAATCACAATGTTCCTTCTACATCGAGTAAAAGAGAAGTCTACTTTACCAATGTAGACCTAACCCTCACCTTATAGGCTTTATCCAAGCACAGTGAGTTTCCACCATTTTGACCCCATCCTTTAGACATCATCCTAGCATGATAAGTGTCCATTAAAAAGTCATATGGATCCATTAGCACACCTTATAGGCATATAAACATCATCATCATCTATCTACGACGACAAATAGTTATGGGACAATTGAATCTATCAATGTCCTCTTTATGCTAAGAATTATCCCATGGAATAAATAATCATGCATATATATAGATATCATCATAGTTTATAAATCATACTTCTATAGCTTGTAAAATAAACGTCATGACCTCATGAAACATAGTCCATCTACATAACTTTGCATATATCATAGGTATACTTCCTATCTTATAATATTTTCATAAACATTAGGGTCTTAAGTTGCCCTCATCATTATATCATCATAAAATCATCATCATAAGATCATACTTTCATACTTAAAATCATAGTTTTAACATAGAAAAATTAGGGTCATGTGTGGGTTCGTGAATAATTGAGCTAACATCATGTATGAAAATCATGTAAGAATCATGCAATTGAAATCATATTGAGTCATTTGTAAAAGAACCCGCATCACTTTCAAAAAGCCCAAATCCTCATATACTTGAAATCATTCATGGAAAAACCATTATTTTCATGTAATAGGCGTGAATCCTCATTAGGATTGATCAATAGATACAATCTCTATCATAATTGAAGAAATTGAGTGAAAGTACAGAAGACACATACAATTGACATACTTGAAATTAAGTAGAAATTAAGAATTTTGAAGGAGCTCCATTAAAAAAAAGGATTCTATGGATGAAATTCACCAACATTTAGTAAAAACCTTAGAATTTGAAAAGAAAGTAGAGATCTTGATTTGATCTTCAATGGAGATCCTTGCTTGTTGAAAAAGAAAGTTTTTTAGAGTAGTTTTAGAGAGAATATCTTTGTAATAAGTAATTTGATGAATAATAAGGCTAATTTGGGGGTTAAGGGCTATTTATCGCGTGAGTTTTGACCATAAAAATTATCCAAATTCATTTTAGGTCATTTAGGAATAAATTTCAAATGATCTTATTTGAAACTGAAATTGTTTGGAAAATTTTGACCTGTCATAAAGCACAGGCGCGATGCGGACCTACTCCACTGTAGGTCATTTTTGTGCGAAATTTAATTTTTTCTTTGTTTTGACCCAAGAATGATTTTAGGTTACTTTTGTACTAAAATAAATCCTCTTCGCAATGCAGAGAAGTGCGTACTCTTCTGAAAATGTAAAATCTTATGAAAAATTATTTTTCGATACTGTCAATCTAAAAATCGAAAGAGATAATTTTCTCACACAATTTTGCCTTCTTATTAAGAATTTGACCTTGATTTGCCAAAAAGAATACTGATGATACATTATGAAAAATCTTTCAAAAGGTCATAAGAAGGCATTTTTAGATGTATTACAGTCAAACAAGTTACTAATGTTGACTTTTGAGTCACATTCAAATGTTTCCCAAACTCAAGTGAAGCAAGGGGCAATAGCTCCTCCAAATATGAGGATTGCTGCAACAAGAGTTCATGATTTCACTAAGATAAATCCCCTAGAGTTTCAAGGCTTAAGGGCGGATGAGGATCTCTAATAATTCATAAAGGGCATCCATAAGATTGTAGAGATTATGGGGGTGTCGCTGGTGGAGAAGGTGGAATTGACCACTTATCAACTTAAGGGAGTGTGCCTAGATTTAATTTGAACAATGGAAAGGTGAACAAACTAGAAAAGTAGGTCCTCTTGCTTGGGAAAAGTTCAAAGAGGTGTTTCTTAATTGATTCTTTCCCCTTGAGATAAGGGAGGGTAATATCCAGAGTTTATCAACTTATATTTCTATATTTTATCTTTTTCATGTCCTTTCATATGCATGCATGTTCATGAAATTAGTGTTAAGTATATTTTACATTGGGGTTGTATATTCCATGGTTAATGCCTTTTAAGTGTATCACTACATTCTTGTTGGATTGTTAGATCTCCTTTCTTACTCTATTTGGACTAGGTCGAATCTCATTGGAAGACGAGTGTTCAACAGGAGATATTGTAACACCCTTAAAGTTGGAAAATTCATCATTTCGAACCTCAATATCATGAAGAAGAATTACAGGTCATAGTTATATTAACTCTTCATAGAATAAGTCCGTAGATAGAGATTCAGAGACAATTTTGACTTGGACAAGCCAGACAGATTTGTATCAGTCGTGATAAGGAATACAAATCATGGAATGTGTTTGTAGAAATAAAGACTAAACTTTCATAACTTGAGTTCAGGAGCACAAATATGGTTGTATAAACCTCTAGGGATTGTACACGGTGCCCGTGGACTTGAGCCTTTTAGAAGATTCAAGACCTCCAATAGTTAGGACTTACGATAAGGAACTACCATATTGTCTTCCACAGATGGTAGACTCACCTCGTGGAACAAACTTTTCAGACCCTTATTTTTACCCATTTTTTATGAAAGCCTTTTTATGGCTCATCAAACATTCTATGGACAGTAGAAGTCGTCCATAGATACTGTTGTTTTTGTTTTAGACAATTTTCATAATTTTAATATTAAAGTTACATCGTTTAGAGGCTATTCTTAAGACCTACAACAATCCAAACCCTCTAAATTTCTGTCATTCTTTCACAATCAGTCTATTACAATAATTCTCTCTAGAAAGTTCTTCCAAGGCAAGATCAAGGCTCAATCTTACAGTTCTTTGAATCAAGCTCTAAATTCCAGATTTTAGGCACGAATTTTACCATAGGTATATGGGTATTCATTTATGGACTCTTTTCATCCATGAAGCAAAAAGAATTCTCATTTTGAACCATGAATATTTCAATATAAAGACCTAGAATTTTAATAATATAACATTGAAGTTCACAAATTAAGCTCTTATTCATTATTATTGATTGAATTATAATGAATTGACATAAATTGTATGATTTCAATGTTATCATTCAAATTTTTCTCAATGTCATCTAAGGTTCATGAAATTCATTATGGATTCTTTCAATTATGATTCAAGTAATATTGTTTTACGTGATCATGCTTGATTTCATTCAATATACATGATTTAAAGTTGATTACCAATGAAACCATGAAATTTACCCTAGTTTTTACTATGAATTATGATGATGAATTGACAAGAATCTTCATGCATGTTTTTATGAAGATGATGAACTGAGTTTTAAATAATGATTCTCAAGGAAGAAAGAATGAATATTAGTAAAAAGGTTTCTCAATTAATTACAATTCAAAATAATGAAAGGACAATGCTCACATTACATGAATAACTATTAAAGGAGTTATTCTATGATTATTATTTTATGAATTCATATTGGTAATTAGATATTATCTATTCACACGATACGGTTTAATGATTTATGGTTCATGTACTCTTTTGAGAGTTTACTTAGAACTGAGTGGACCTTGGGATAGAGGCTCTCACCCGTTAGTAAAGGTATGAGACCATTAGTAGAATAGCTATCATCTCATAGTTGTGTGCCATCACTGGAGAAAGAATCATCCGTTAGTAGAGGCTTGATTCTTTAGAAAGAGTCACCCTTCAATAAAAACTTGATTCTTTAAGCAGCTTAGTGGATCTACTTAGGCAATTATGGTTCTTACCTTGGCATGTATGGACCCTCTCCTTTTTAGTGTGTGATGGAAACATCGGACTCCATGTTATAGCTCATATAATTTATGTCAATTAATAGTATCTCTCACAAAGATTTATGAATTTCTTAAGGTTGAGTTTTGATATCCCGCAAACGAGTATGTTTTATGATTTATGGTTTCTTTAGAGGTTCCTTATATGATTTTGAGATGCATTAGCCATGTTAATGTTTTTACTAGCATGCTTTAAAAGATGGTTTAATATGCTTTACTTAAATTGATTATTGCATATCACGAATAATTACTTCTCTTGCATTACTCACATACTTAGTACCTTCCATGTACGAACACATACATCTTATTGATTGTATTATAATAAAGGGTCCGACGATCATTATACATATCCTACTCATGACTAGATTGGAGTTATAATTACTTGAATGTTGAGTCTTTATGCTTTAAGGGCAATCCACTTGAGTTTATGTCTTTTGTCATAACTACTTTACTTTCTTATGCTTAGGGTGAGTTAGGGCTTGTCCTATTCTCCTATCCATAGTGCTAGATGCATGTTGGACCATAATGATGTAGTTCCATTTATTCGGACATATTATTTTGAATTTCCTTATTACGATATTCTATTTTGAGACTTACCTTTTGTTTTATGATTTTCTTAGTGTCTTTCTTTACTTGATGAATGTAATGAATGCTAAGAGCCTTAGTTGGGGTTCTTCGGGATCCTAATCGTCATGTCACCTCTAGGGTGTAGGTCGGGTCATGACACTCACCTACCACAACATAGTCATATAAGCGCCACAATAAACCATGTCAGCACTTATACTTTTTAAATTTATGTTACGCTAATCAAATAATAAAAATATATTTCTTAAACTAAAAATTAAAATGTGAACCCATTTTTTATTTTCCCTATTTCCATACTTGCCCCTGCCCGCTACCCCTCTCACTTCTTTCATCTTCCTTTTTCTTCATCATTTTCATTCCTTCACTGCTCTTTTTTCTCCTATTTACCAATATATTTAAAAAAATAACTTTGCAGAACTGCTACTGCATTATGTTATCTTCTTAGAATCTCTCTCCCTCTCCCCCCCAACCCTTCGAGTCTTTCTTGTGGGAGAATGATTTTTAGAACTCATTGTTTCTCTTAACAACTTAAATGAAAAATGATGGTTGTGTTAATTGTAAATATGAAAATTCTTTTAGGAAAAATCAATTTAAACTTAATTAGTTTAAGCAAAAATTAATTTTCGAAAACAGGGCCGCCACTTAATTTTTAAAAAAAATAATTAAGAAAACTTTAAAAAAGATTTAAGACTCTAACAAAAAAGTCTTAAAATTTAGAGAAATGGATAAGGGTTTCTATTAATATTTTAAGAAGGTATTCGCACTTAAAATATTTGCTAACACGCGGTTATCCAACAATTTAAAAACTTGATTTGACTAACTATTCAAAAATCAATTTAAAACTAAAAAAAATATGAAGTAATTCAAGTAAAAGTCTATTTACGTACTTTAGATAATTTTAGAAAAGCAAATTTGATTTCAGAGCACAGAGTTCAAGTGTCCTAGAGAGTCTATTAAGTCGTATCTAGTAAAGTCTTATTTATGGGTGTGTTGTATACCACACTTTGTAAGCAAGAGGCTATAGGACATTAGGAAAGGTATACTTCTTCATATTCTGATTCGTGCGATAGTGTTAAAACTCTATAAAAGCTCTTTTCTAATTTGTGTATCACGCATTTGCAGGATTATGATCATGCCTCTAAGAAGAGTTGTTAGAGGAAAAGGGTGTCCTGCCAGACAAAATGTTAACCAACCTGAGCCCTAGGGTCTTGACGAACCCATAGGCCCAGCTATCCCTGCTGAGCAGCCACCACAAGCTGAAATCTCGAATGTTGAGCTTCGCCAGGCTATCCAAACTCTAGCCCAGGCAACACCTGTTGCTAGACAAGGAGTGGGTAGACAGGATGTGTAGGATAAATCCAGAGTCTGTGAGTTCATGAGGATGAACCCACCTCAGTTCACAGGGTTTACACCCAATAAGGATCCTGAGAACTATATTAATGAGCTTCAGAAAGTGTATCAGGTGATGCATATGGATGATGTTCATAGAGTTGAGTTGGCTGCCTACCAGCTCAAAGGTATTTCCATACTGTGGTTTGATTAGTGGAAGAAGGGTAGAGGAGAAGAAGCCCCAGTGCTGGCTTGGGCAATGTCCGAGGAAGCTTTCTTGGGGCATTTCTTTCTAAGAGTATTGAGGGGGCCAAGGTAAGAGAGTCCTTGAATCTGAAACAAGGCTCTAAACTATGTAGGAGTACGGGCTCAGGTTCACCCAGCTATCTTGCTATGCCCTGGATATGATTGCAGATATGAGAGGGAGAATGGGGTTGTATGTTGACGGGCTGAACAAATAGCTAAAGAAAGATGGAAGGGGAGTTATGCTTATGATGATATAGATATTGGGAGGTTGATGACTTATGTACAACAAGTTGATAAAAAGAGGTAGCAAGATAGGGAAGAGTACAAAAATAAGAGGGCTAAGACATCCAACCATGATATTAGGAAGAGGGGGAATGGGAATGGTAGTAGATTTCAGTCAGGGCCAACACCATCATCTGCTAGTGCACCTGTGCTCAGAAATAGGAATGAACAGAGGTTTCAGAATTTTGGAGCCCAGAGATCTCAGTCACATGCTAGTATGGCTCAAGGTTCACGGGGTAAGCCACCATGTGGTAAGTGCGGCAAGTTACACTAGGGAAGATGTCATGAAGGAAGCAATGTATGTTACAAGTATGGTCGACTGGGTCACTTTCAGAAGGATTGTCTAAAGTGGGTTGATAGGGCTCATTCTTCTACAAAAGCCCCACCAGCTAGAGAAAACCAGAAAGGTGCTACATCAAGCGCAAGCAAAGCTACAAATTATTTGTATGCCATGGGTAGTCGCTAAGATCAGGAGAACTTCCTAGATATTATGATAGGTATGATTTGAGTCTTTACTCTTAATTGCTATGTTTTGATGGATCCTTCTGCCACACTATCGTTTGTGTCTTTTTATATGGCTAGTAGATTTGATAGAACTCTTGAGTGTCTCCTTGAACCCTTTGATGTTTCTACTCCAGTTGGTGAGTCTACTCTAGATGAAAGAATCTATAGAGACTGTGTAGTGTTCGTCCATCATAAGGATACCCTTACTGATTTGATTGAGTTAGAGATAATTAATTTTGATATGATCCTTGGCATGGATTGGCTTCACACTAATTATGCCTCCATTATTTGTAGGAACCAAACCGTTAAGTTTCATTTCCTGAACGAACTAGTCCTAGAGTATAAGGCTGACTTTGTTGGACCTAAGGGTAAGTTTATTTCCTACCTTAGGGCGAGAAAGCTAATCTCTAAAGGTTGTATCTATTACCTTGTAGTTAAGTCTAATGATGTTCAGCCTCCGGCTACCGTTTAATCTGGACTAGCTGTGTCTATATCCGACATAGTGGATCTATTTTTTATTCATCGAGGAATGCACACCCATCAATGAATGTAAGAAGGCTTTATCGACCATCAATTGAACCAAATTAGTTGTGTCCATATCCGACACAGTGCATCTTTTTGCATTCATTGGGGAATGCACACTCGTCTCATCTATTTTCATTAGAGATAGAGAACTCAGATGATTTTGTTACGATTATCCATGCTTATCTATGTTTGATATAACACGAATTTTACTGCTTGTAGGCGTTCTTCCATCATTTTTAATTTTTCTATGAGTCTAGTGTTTTCATGCATTAGTATTTCATTTTTAAAATTCAATTTTTTTAAATGCCTTAGTCATTGAAGAGCAATGGTCACAAAAAATTAATTTTATCGGTGTATTTTTGGATGTTATACTGGATGGTCTTCTCTGGATTATGTCTAAGGGCTGAAGAAATGTAATAGTTAGGTCCTAATATTCCTTTAGCATAGTTTAATATTTCATTAAAACCTTTGAAAGTTGGGACTTTGACACCTTGTATTGACTCTACAACTTCTATCTACAACAATAACAACAACAACATACCCAGTGAAATCCCACAAGTGGGGTCTAGGGAGGGTAGAATATACACAGACCTTACCACTACCTCATAGAGGTAGAGAGGTTGTTTTTTGGGAACCCTCGTCTCAAAAATCCATACGCAGAATAAACTAAATATGACAAAAAGTAATAGAAAGGGGAAAAGCAAGAAGAAAAAGCAAAAAAATTAAAAATTAAAAATTTTAACACATAAGCAACAAATAATATCACACATTTTATAAAACACTACTACTCCTCTACCCTACTAAACCCCATGACTAGGTAACCACCTAACCCTACCAACCAATTAGCCTACTACACTTCTACACGACCTCCACTTCTTCCTATCTAGGGTCATGTCCTCAGTGAGATTAAGTTCGGCCATATCATGTCTAATCACCTCCCCCCAGTACTTCTTCGGCCTAGCTCTACCCCTCGGTGTAACTCCTAAAACCAACCTCTCGCACCTCCTAACAGGAGCATCGGTACTCCTTCTCTGCATATGTCCAAACTATCGCAGTCTCGTTTCCCTCATCTTATCTGCCACCGGAGCCACTTTTAGCTTCTCCCGAATGGTCTCATTCCTAACCTTGTCACTCCTGGTGTGACCACACATCCACCTCAACATCCTCATCTCTGCAACATGCATCTTCTGGACAAATGCATTTTTTATTGGCCAATACTCCACCCCATATAGCAAAGATGGTCTAACCACCAATCTGTAAAACTTATCTTTGAGTTTAGGTGGTATCTTCTTATCACATAATACTTCAGATGTCAGCCTCCATTTAGTCCAAGCTGCCCCAATACGATGTGTGATATCATCATCGATATCACCACTATTCAGGATGATGGACCCCAAATACTTAATGTTGTCCCTCTTAGGGATAGGTTGAGTGGCAAGCCTCACATCAAAGTTTGCTTCATCCCTCTCAACACTGAATTTGCACTCCAATTATTCAGTTTTGGTCCTACTCAACTTGAATCCTTTAGACTCCAAGGCATGTCTCCAGGCCTCCAACCTATCATTAACTTTAGTCCGCATCTCATCAATCAATAGTATGTCATCTGTAAATAGCATACACCATAGTATCTCCTCCTGGATAGATCACATCAGCTCATCTATCACCAAGGCAAACAAGAACGAGCTCAACACTGAACCTTGATAGACTCCCATCTCAACAGGAAAATACTCTGAGTTTCCTCCTACCATTCTTACCCGAGTCTTGGCTCCATCATTCATGTCCTTTATCACCCTGATATATGTCATTGGGACACCTTTTACCTCTAGACACCTCCATAAGACATCCCTTTGGGCTTTGTCATATGCCTTCTCTAGATCAATGAGCACCATATGAAGGTCCTTCTTTGTTTCCCTATATTTCTCCACTAACCTCCAAACAAGATGAATTGCTTTAGTAGTCAATCGCCTTGGCATGAATATAAATTGATTCTCTGAGATAGATACTACTCATTGCACCCTCATCTCCACTACTCTCTTCCAGACCTTCATAGTGTGGCTTAAAAGCTTGATACCCCTGTAATTATTACAGTTTTGAATGTCTCCTTTATTCTTGTACAATGGAACCATTGTACTCTTCCTCCATTCTCAGGCATCTTGGCAGTCTTCATAATAGCATTGAACAGTTGAGTTAACCACTCTATACCATCCTTAACCATGTTCTTCTAAAAGTTTATCGGAATCTCATC
>DF358951.1:19958-45722 GCA_000787875.1 Solanum virginianum | reverse complement strand
AGTTTATCGGAATCTCATCTGGGCCGATCGCCCTCCCCCTCATCATCCTACTAATAGCCCATCTTACCTCCTCAACTATGAACATCTTGCAATAACCAAAATTATGATGGTTTTCGGAGTGTGCCAACTCACCTAGCTCAATATCTCTATCACCTTTTTCATTTAAGAGTTTATGAAAGCACGCTTGCCACTTTAATTTAACGTAAGTGTCATCCATCAACACTTCGCCCTCCTCATCCTTGATGCACTTCACTTGGTCCTAGTCGTGAGCTTTTCTTTCCCTTACTTTAGCGAGCCTATACAATCTCTTATCCCCGCCTTTATCACTTAGCTCCTCATAAAGGCACTCAAACGCTGCTGACTTAGCAATCGTCACTGTCATCTTCGCTTCTGACTTGGACGTCTTATAGATTACCTTAAGTTTTTGCTTTTCATCTTTATCCCTACACTCTAACCACTTTATGTAAGCGACCTTCTTATCTTTCACTTTGCCCTGAACTTCATCATTCCACCACCAACCGCCCTGACGTCCACCAAAGGTCCCTCTCTGTCTTGTCCCAAGGACCCCCCTCAACGTTTGAGGGAAATTCTATCCGCCCTGACGTCCACCAAAGGTCCCTCTGGAAACCCCTAGTACCTCGGTAGCTACCTTTCTTATGTACCCAGCAGTCGTGTCCCACATACTATTCATATTACCTTTGCTACTCCACGCCTCTAAGTTTCTCAACTTTTCTTCCATCTCGCGAGAAAGGGCAGGAGTAAGGCCTCCCTATCTAATCCTAGGTTTGGCATACATAACCTTCTTCTTCTTTTCTCTCTTGATCTCCACATCCATCACTAAAAGCTTATGCTGAGTGAAAATATTTTCACTCGGAATAACCTTACTCTACAACTTCTATCTATGTCTGAAATGTCATTTGTCTTTTCATGCACAACCACATAGTATTTAAACCTGATTTCTCTATTTATTTGTGAAATATTGACATAGTGTATTTAGTACGACTA
The DNA here is from genome assembly GCA_000787875.1 of Solanum virginianum. Lineage (NCBI taxonomy): Eukaryota > Viridiplantae > Streptophyta > Magnoliopsida > Solanales > Solanaceae > Solanum > Solanum virginianum. The sequence goes on along the minus strand of DF358951.1, from coordinate 44,717 downwards.
TGAATACTACTTGTCTTTTTTATTATAAGCTATTTCAAAATTATCTACTAGGCACCTTTGTGGTTTATCTAGTACGCATTCAGGCAATCCTCTAAAAGACAAATTAGAGGTGGATAAAATATTAAATTGTGCTTTTCAAAATGGATTCTCTTCATTGTTTCGGCTGCTACTAACTGAGGTCTAAAATGAACATTACCTAGAACCATTTGCGTATACGAGTCTGAAGTTGATAGTTTACCTTTCATCATGTCTATAGGCTTTGTCATTGCTGGTCTCATGCTAAAAAACAAATATTTCTTATTAGTTGAGTCTAAGATTTAGTCTACTTAATTAATCTGCTAGGTTATTATCTTTTCCCTAAATATATTCGTAGACAATATTATATTTTCGTCGGTTGAGATCGAGTCCATGAAATTAAGTCATCTTTACCTACTACTTATTTTTTTATTTATTTTTGATGAAATTTAACAATTGTTTCGCAGTCTGTTCTGACTAGTATTTCAGCGCACCTTGTTCAAAATATATAATTTAAAAATGTTTAACCCATATACAACTACTAAGATTTTTGTATCTATACTACTCATATTCCCCTTTTCTTTATACTTTCCACTCTGGTATGCACAGATTTTTTCTTCACTTTTATTACTATATTTACTTAGTCGAAATTGATCTGCTAGGTTATTATCTTTTCCTTTAATGTATTCGAAGATAATATTTTCGTAGATTGAGATCGTGTCCATGAAATTAAGCCATCTCCGTCTACTACTTAATTTTTTATTTATTTTTTGATGAAATTTAACAATTGCTTCACAGTCTGTTCTGATTAGTATTTTAGCCTTGTTCAAAATATATAATCGGAAACTATTTAACCCATATACAACTGCTAAGATTTTTGCATCTATACTACTCATGTTCTCCTTTTCTTTATACTTTTCACTATGGTATGCACAGATTTTTTTCACTTTTATTACTATATTTACTTGGTCGTGCTTTTTCACCACTCCCCATCCCCCGAAACATCCATCTATTTCTATAACTAAACAGTCTGTTTCAAGAGGTATATTTAAGTCAAGAATATTTTTAACCTTTTCTTTAATTGTTTGCACTAACCTAATATCATGTACATTAAAATGTTTTGGTCCTTTACTTTCGGTCTTAGCGTATAGTGGCCCTGCTATTTTTCCTAAGTCTTGTATGAAGTTTCTAGCATAATTTATTAGTCCTAGAAATTTTTGTAATTGTTTTGTTTTGTCTAATTTATCTGGCATTTCTAGTACTTTTTTAGTCATATGCGGCTGTAGTTTAATTTTTTCGACTCCTAGTACTATTACTAATAAATTTATATATGTTTTCATAGCTCTATTTTCTTTTTACTAATTATTATAACATTTTCTACGAACAACCTAAATACCATTTGAAGGTGGCCTAGATGTTCTCTTATGTCTTTACTAAATACTAAAATATCATCTACATAAAGAAGGACAAATCTTTTATAGTCTCCAATTATACTATCCATTTTTCTTCAAAAAGTTGGAAGTGCAGTCTTGAGCCCGAAAGGCATTGCTAGCCATTTCAAATGTCCTTTAACGTTGTCCATTCTATACTTTATTCATGCATTCTGACATGCCAATACCCTAATTTACAATCAAATTTACTAAATATTTCCCTTCCTTGTATTTTGTTTATTAACTCATTTTTATTCGGGAGTTTATACGCATCTATTCTGGTATTATCGTTAAGTCTTTTATAATGTATTACTATTCTTGTCTTTCCCCTTATTATTTCTTTGTAGTTTCGCACCGTAAAGGCTGCATACCTATGCTTTGACGTAGATCTTCGTATTACTCCTAAGTTTAATAATTTTTTAATTTGTATAGCAAAATCTTTCATATCTTGATTAGTAGCTTCTATCACAGTTGTTTTTATTATATATTCTGGGTTTATGATTTCTAATTTACATACTATTTTATTCATCTTCCAATGTTTTAGTGTGTTTTCGCTATTATTTTTATTTCATCTAATATTTTGACTATCTCTTCTAAGTCTTTTGGACTTTTAATAGCTCCTATTTTTGCTATTCCTATTCTAAAGTTATAAAATTTTATTTCTATATCGATCAAAGTACAGTCTTTATTTAGTATATCATAGTCTTCTTCTTTGTACATTCCATATTGCTTTTTACAACATTCTTTATCATCCTTAATTACATTTATTACAACACGACTGTAGGCATTGTAGGCCTACTGTATTGGAGGATGTTATCTCTAATTTATCATGAATGTATCTTTCTTTTATCTGTATTTTTGTTGTTTATACTAGTGCGTGAGTAGTATTTTTAAAGAATATGACTCCATCCCTTGTAATCAAACAACTACCATTGTTATGTAATATGAAATATAGTCCTAGAACAAGATCTACGTTTATATTTTGACATAGTGTATACTCCATCCCTTGTAATCAAACAACTACCATTGTTATGTAATATGAAATATAGTCCTAGAACAAGATCTACGTTTATATTTAATGCTCTTACCCAAATCCTTTCAACTTTGTAAGTTGGTTTGTAAGATTCATTACATGTATTTATGAAACTAATATGGGTTCTATCTGTATCTACTAGTGCTAGAGTCTCTATCTCTACGTCTCCTATTTTGAGCCTCGCTAGTATTTTTACTGTGGTAAATTTTTTATCTTCATTACATATTAAAGCTTCGCAAATATCTATGTTCATTAATTTTGTTTCTTGTATAGGTTCTGCCTGCCAGTCTTCTTTTACTTTTCCTTTTCCCTTTTATATGGCTCTTATCCTTTGTTTCAGCTTGTTTACTCTAGTTTCTTAAAACACCCCTCAACGTAGCTCGAAAGATCCTATGATGCATTTTTTTAATATCTCAAAATTCGTGCAGAATTTTGCAAATCCAACCTCATATTCTTATTTAGAGGGCAAAATTTTGTGGGCAAACGGTTACCTACAAGGTATATTTTATCTGTACCAAAAAAATATATTTTTGGTGAAATTTCACAAAGCAGTGGTATAGGTCAAAAACTCCCTTTTTCACTCAAGGACAATTGAGTAATTACCCAATGTCTATATATACATGAAACCCTCATCCTTAGCCCTTTTTCAACTCTAAAACTCACCAAAAGCCTCTCAAATTCCTCTCTAATCTTCAACAAATTCTCCATCCATTCTCAAAATTTTCAAGAAGTTTTGTTGGAATTAGAAAACCAAGTCATCCTCAAGTCTTTCTTCAAGAAACTCCAAGTCTAAGGTATGTGGGTCTTCATCCATGGATCATTTCACCCATGGAGTTCCAAACCTATTTTTATCAAATTTCTTGATTCTAATGACTAATTCTTTATGAATATTTTCTATTATCACTCTGTTACATGAAAAATGTTGGAAATTTGCTAATTTTTTATTTATTGATGAACAAGCTCCTACTAATGATTGAGATTATGATATGTTTATTACATTAAAGCTTTGTAAGCTATGACATCTTAAAAGACTCTAAAATATTAAGAATTTTTGAATGGTTTTCATGACACCCAAATTGGGATTTTTCAAGTATGTTGTTGGGTTGTTTGAATGACTTCTTAAATGACTTTAATTTACCCCTCTCATGTTCCTTATTCTTGAATTGTATGGTTTTAAGCTTAAATACACATACCCAACATGTTTTGACTAAGTTATGTGGCAAATCTCTTATGTGATGACGGCTTATGATACTACTTGTGATTTGTGCATGTTGTTGATGTTGAAGGGAAATTAAGCACGCTATGAGTTCATGAGAATGTTATAAATATTATGAATGATATGAAGTCCTTTATTTGATATTATGATGTGATGATTTGATGAACTAGTTCATGAATGTTATGGAGGATGAGGTATATCAAGTATTATGTGAAATTCGTTGAAATATTATGAAAGCTATATGTTATTGTAAGCCCTCTTTGTGATGTTATGTTATACAAGTTGTGTATGTCATGATTACCCTCATGTTTGTATGTCCAATAGGACTAGTCTTATGAAATTTAGCATGAATGAATAAAAGAAATGTGAATCCCCACCTAGTTATGATCATGAGGCTATGATGACCCATTAGTAGAAGGATATGAAATGATGACTCGATAGTAGAGGGATATGATGATGATGCTAGCCGATAGTAGAGGCTTAGCCAAGATATAGGAGTTATCCTATGATGATTAATGTTCAAAATGTTTATGGGATGGGTTAGTAGAATTCTCCTCCATTATTTTACAAGGCTTATAGAATGGGTTAGTAGAATACCTCTCCACTAATAAATTTCATAATTCCTCCGTATGATTATTCTGTGAGAGTTTACTTAGCACCGAGTGGATCTTGGGATGGATGTGGAAGCTCCCCGTTAGAAGAGGCGAGAGACCATTAGTAGAATCTCATTGTCTCATAACTATGTGCCACCCTAGAAATAGGAATCACTCGCTAGTAGAGGTTGATTTCTAGAACAACCGATAGTAGAGGTTGCTCAATAGCGAAGCTTTTGTGGAGCCACTTAGACATCTTAGGAGGTCGCCTTGGCAAGTGACTTCCCCCTTTCCTTCGATGTAGGGAAAACATCAGGACTCCATGGCGTAGCTCACATGGTTTATGTTAGTTAAAGATTGCTCTCACATATGTTCAAGTTCTCCTCATGTTCCCAAGAGGTTCCCTAATGATAAATTTAAATGGTTCCTTTATGTTAAGTCCAAATGTGATTTAAAGTTCCTATGATTCCTTGTTTCACAAATTCAAATGGTATTTTCCCCCTAAAGGTACATGATGATTTCTATAAGTGTGTAAGGTGTTCCCATTATGATTGCCAATGTTCCCTACATAATAAAATAGTCTTTAATGTAAAGTGATGTATTTTTCATCCAAGTATACTAATACTTTAGTTATGTATGACACCTTGCATTTCTCACTATCTTTTATGAACTTCCCACAGCTTTATGGTATATGTCATTCTTGATCTATGTTTTTTCCTTATATATGCTCATATCCCCCTCATGTCCCCAAGATATTCTCTTATGATGATTTATGATGGTTCTTTATTATCATGACCTACACTATATTCCACACCCTCTAGTACAAGGTATATGGACGAGCTATTCATGCCACTTTATTATGCTTTTTATGAGTTATGCAAGTATGATCACCTCCAATATGATTTACCTTAAGTATTGATCATGCATGTCATATTGAGCTTACGTCTTTGATTATGTTTATGTATTTTGATTACTATGACTTGGTTCCCTTGTTACATTGAACCCCATATACTTAGTACATTTCAAGTACTAACGCATACTCTATGTCTACATGATTTCACCATGTAGGGATCGGTGCTCCTAGATATCCTCCACGTGGCTAGCTTGAAATTGTAAAGATTGTGTTTGTGGTGAGTCCTCTAGTTCGGGGACAATATCCTACTTCTATCTTACTCATGTTGAGACTTTATTCCACTTTACTTTCTAGAGTTGAGGGTGAGTCTTGAACATGTCTTGGCCCCTGTCCTATTCATGCTTAGAGGTATTGTTGGATACTATGCTATGTACCTATAATTTGATGTTGAGATTTTATGGAGATATATCACTTTAGACCCTCTCCTTATGTGATACTATTTGATGCTATTGAGTATGGTAGAAAGTGATGAAAGTCCCAAGTCCCTAAATACCCCCATAGTGTGAGTCATACTTACTTCCCCTTAGACTTATTTGCTATGTGATTCATGTGTATCTTCTTCCCTATAACATCCCCATAGCGTAAGTCCAAAGCCCCACTTCCCTTCGAAATTATTTGCTATATGCTTATTACCTTTTATTATTTCTGCAAAACCAAGAATGTGCAAACGATATGCTAAGAGGCTTGTTTGGATTGCCTTCGGGCTTCCCGTTTGCCGTGTCACATCTAGGCCCTAGGCTTGGGTCGTGGCATTTCTAATGTCATTATTCTTAAAGCCGTGGTTTGATTTCTTTCTTCTTGTATTCCTTTTCTATCTTGATTTTTAGCATGTATTCTATACATGCAATGCATCCTTCTATACATAATTTACATTTTGCTCTCTTTTCTCTACTAGGGTACCATTTACATATAGTACATTGATTACTATCTATTCCTTTGTTCCTTTTAAATTCATGATTACACTCTTGCAAAATATTTATCATTGTGCTCACTTGTATTTCTTCTAAATATAGGTTCTCCATTTCTAGTCCTATTTCATTTATTAATTCTTCTTGTTCTGAGTCGGAGGAGTCTAATTGTGGTCTCTCGGTTGGTTCTATACTAACAACAGAATATATACTTTCATTATCTGACATATATTCATCTACATTTTTTAGTGTTTCTTGAAAATCTTCTATTAATTGTGATTTCTTGTCCGACTATTATTTCACTTTGGACATACATTTGCCAAATGTTCTATGCTACCACAAATAAAACATTCTAATTTATTGCTATAGTTTATATCAGTTCTATATTTTCTAATATGTTTGTTTCTGTCTAGATATGGTTTTCTAGCTGATGACTTTCTTAGGTAGTACTTTCTTCTATTATATGTATTCGCATAATGTGGCCTATTTCTTTTATAACATCTTTTTCGATTTTGATCTTTATCATAGCTTTGAATAGTGTATATTATATTTTTATAGAAACTCATCTCATTTTGCTTTAATTACTTTTGAATTTGTATATTTGTGCATTTTTTCGGTTAATATTTCCATTACATATTGCACCCTATGTCCTATTGACCATCTAGCATTCTGATTTTGGATCACTCGTTCTCTTTTATACCATCTTTCTTCTATTTCTCGACCCAAAGCTTCGTGTAATTTATTAAATAGCTTCTTTCCTAATTTTTCGTCAAACGAATTTCCTCTAATTGTACAATAATATTAATAATCTTTTAGGAAGGTCTTTATGTAGAACCAACTTATAATACTTAATTGTTCTAATTTTATTAGAGCATTTCTTTGTAGTATTACTAATCCACTATTCGGGTCCTGTAATCAAACTATGTATTTTATTAGTAAAATTATATGGATTAGCTCCCATATTTACTAAAGCCTAAAATTCTTGTGGAAAGTTAGACTTATAAGCTTCCCATAGAGCTTTTGCCGATTCTCCTAAGAAAGTCTCTATATATTTATACATTGTCTCTGCATATGTATCTTGATATATCTTTATATATAGTCTGCTACAACTATTTCTTTTCAGAGGTCTATGACTGTATTCCACATTTGTGGGTTGTGCGCAGCTATGTTAAGTATTTTTTCTTTGTTACTTTCTTCTTGTAAGTTAATTGGTTCTTCGATCCACTTTCCTTCAACTTCAGTAGTTTAACCTTTTTTGTTTCTCTAGTTTAATTGTGGTAGTTAACTTCATCAAGGTTTGATCGACATTCTTTTTCTTACAGGTTTTATGTTTTTCTTTATTATTTCTGGATTTATTCAAAATACTCTTCTTCGTGGTACATTTTCGGTACTCGTATCTACTTATGTTGCTGTGTCATTCGTTGGAAAGGACTAGAAATAGTTGATTCCATAAATTCTTTCTAGCTTATAACAAAATCTAATTCTATTTCCTCATCACTATCATATCTTTTATTGATAATTTTGTCAAGGTCATCTAGTTTTGCTTGCATTTTTTATATTCTCTATATCCTAAGTTAGTAGTTCTAAATTCACGCTTTTTAAAGTGCAATTCCGTCTCTATTAAGTTCATTGCTCCTAACTTACACCCTTTGCATTTAAATGTAGCACTTGTATTCTCTTCATACCTTCTTTTTGCCTTTCTCAAGACACTTAAAATATTTTTTTTAATTTTCTAAAGATAACTATCTCAAATTGTTAAAAATTGAAGAAACTCGATAATTAATTTATATTGTGGAGAGACGAACTTGGATGTCAACAAATTATATATGAGAAAGTTGATAAACCTACACTTGATTCACAAATATTAAAAAAATGAAATGGGTCACTCAAAATTTAAGAAAGTTTACATTTGTAAAATCGATGTCAATATTATAGAGTGAAGTCGACGTTAATAATATGGTGTTGATGTTGAATTTTAGAGATTACTAAAGAAACAATGACGTGAAAATAGTGGATAGAGGTGGAAATGAAGATGGAGGAAGAGGAGTTTCAATGGAGAAAGAAGTGAAGACAACAAAATAAAGTGAAAAAATTAATTATTTTTAAAAAGCGAATCCACATTTTAAAAATAAATTTAATATATCATACTTTTATAAAAATTAATATAAGATTAGGATGTTGAGATGGATGTATGGCCTCACTAGGAGTGATAAGATTAGAAATGAGTCCATCGGGAGAAGCTAAAGGTGGCCCCTGTGGCTGATAAGATGAGGGAAGCGAGACTGCGATAGTTTGAATATGTGCAAAGAAGGAGTACCGATGCTCCTGTTAGGAGGTGCGAGAGGTTGGATTTGGGAGTTACATGGAGGGGTAGAGGTAGATCGAAAAGGTATTGGAGGGAGGTGATCAACCAAGATATGAGAAAACTTGATCTCACCGAGGGCATGACCTTAATAGGAAGGAGTGGAGGTCGCGGATTAGAGTAGTAGACTAATAGATTAGTAGGTTGATGTCTGGCCGTGAGGTATAGTAGGGTAGTAGGAGTTGTCCAGTATTATCTTTATCTATCTTATATATGTTAATTGTCTCATATTTACTTGTTATCATATGCTTTTTTGGTTATTAATCACTCTTTCTGTTCACATTCTCTTTCTCTTCGTTTCCTGTTTTCCATATCTTGTTTATTCGGCTTATGGTTTTTTGTGATGAGGGTTCTCAGGATATAGCCTCTCTACCTGTATGGGATAGTGGTAATATCTGCATACATTCTATCCACTCCTGACCCCTTTTGTGGGATTCCATTGGGTATGTTGTTGTAATATATCAAGAAAAATAAATTTAAAATACTAGTTATATATTGTCTGATAAAAAGTGTCATATATATGATTTTATAAATTCAATATTTTTTTCTCTTTTTTTTCATGCGCTTGTAGATGACATTATCCCTTGGGGGATGTTTGAATCACCAAAAAATTGCTAAGAGGATATTTAAATGCTTGTGTAGTTAAAATAATAAAGTTTTGCTATTAAGTTTAAAGGAAATTTTGATGTATTTTCCCTTTAAAAAAATATTTTCTATTCTCTCGCCAAACAACATAGAATAATATTTTTCAGAAAAAAATATTAAATTATCTCTCAAATATTTTCTATGACACCACATGGGTTTAATTAAGAAAGATTTAGTTATTTTCCATTGTTAATAGGTTTAATTAATGAAAGATTTAATTATTTTCCATTGTTAATCTTTGGATTTTATTATTTTCCTTTAATTATTTTGCATTTTCAAGACTTTTTTTCTGGGTCAAAAGGAAAAAGAACTGAGGAGGGTCTCATGTTCACACGGTTTCTTTCTTCCTGTAAATGTGAATTTGGATTAGTTAAAAGTAATTATTGAGCAACTTTTGCAGCGACCCATATTTGACTTTCCGGAGAATTAAAACGTTGGGCACATTCTTCTCTCTTTCGTTCCCAGTGATTGCTCGTGTGGCTATTGCCTCTCCTTGACGACTTGTTCTTCCACATAAAAGGTAAGCATACCCAATTGCTATTCAGTTTGTTATAGTTTATTAGGAATTCTGAATCAATTTTATTTTTAATCCTTCTGGTCGAGCACACTTGTATATGCCTATTTCAAGGTTTTTACTAATAATCCTTTTGATTTTTACCACTTTCCTTCAACTTCAGTAGTTTAACCTTTTTTGTTTCTCTAGTTTAATTGTGGTAGTTAACTTCATCAAGGTTTGATCATGCTCTTAGAGGTGAGTCCAGATTTGAGATTAATTATAATTAATTCACAGGAAATGGGCCTTGGAGTGCAGAAGGGTATTTTACATTTTCTAGTGTTTTTAAAAGGATGAAGCGATGTGAAGGATCATTGCCCATTATTGTATACGAGATGTTGAATTAGTTATTTTAATTGAAATTTGATCATTGTAGTACCAACACTTCTATGAGTTTTTTATTTTGTAATTTCCTTGAATTGTGCACTTCTTGCCCCAAGGACCTAACCGCTTGTATGCTCTTTTTGCCTTAAGAAAACTGCATTTTCTTAACATCTGTATCATCTGTTTTTCCAGAAAAGTTATAATCAAAGCTTCAGGTTTTCCCCCTAACAGTTAAGCATGAATTGTCAAGTGTAACTCTTATGCAGAGCCCTGTGTACTGCATTGGATAATGTCAAGCATGCATTGCCCATGTGAGGATGAGATTCTTCAATATGAATATTTTGTCAATAATTTTTGGCTTTTGGGAGGAGCAATAAGAGGCCACACTTATTTGCTTATTAAGAAGAAGAGATCCTCACTTAATATTGGCATATTGCATTAAAGCTACTTATTGATTTTGTTGTGGTCTAAGGAATCAGGAGCTACCCTGAGTTGGTTCTATTAGATTTGCCTCTATATGGATGTCTTTGTTGATTTGCATTTTTCCAGCTTGTACTTCTGTACCTTAAAATGAGATTTTATTTCCATAAAGCAAATGAAGTTCGCCAGCTGTTGTCTTCCTCTATTTTTCGAAAGAGAAAAGTTGACTGCATTTTTATTGTTGGTAACATCTCTGTGAATCAACTGTGCTCAAAATTTTACTTTGATAAAAGCAGTGTTGTCTTTAGATCATTCTCAGGCTGTTAATATTTTAAGTTTCCTTTGACGAAGCTAGTTGATTGCTTGATCTATTTAACTATTCCTGTCCTTGTTGCTACTGGTTAACTGGTGGCTGCTTTTGCCTTTTTTTCCCAACCTATCAGATGTCTCAGTTATGTATATTTTTTAGTTTAGTTGCTGACTTTTCCATCTGACTAATATGTTGCTAGTCCTCATTCGTTCTGGAAGAGAGGCAGTGCTTCAGCATTTTGTGAATCAGAATAGGTTGTGATATGCAAGGAACTGGTCGATGATGTCGGACCTAGTTGACTACTTCTCATTTGACTTCCTCGCGTGAGAATACTTGGCTAACATGTATTCTACTAGTAGCTCTATTAATGGGCAAAAAGATGTAAGAGTTCAGGGGCAAAGCTCTGATTTGGCAAACAGGTAATCCATGAGCTAGATTATATTGGCAATTTTTGGTCGAGGGTGTAGGGCCATTAATTTATGACAGTTGCAGGCAAGATTTTGGGATGAGTTCTTTACCAAAGAATTTGAAGGGAAATGACACCATCAATGACTCTCAGGATCGTGAAGCTATGGTAGCTTTTCTAAATATGTACAGAATATAACTTTCAGTATTAAGGGAGTACATTTTGCTGAATAGCTGAATAATCTGTGTTCAGGAACTATATTCACGTGCTAAAGTGCAACAAGAAGAAATTCTACATCTTCGTGAACAGATTGCTCTTGCCAGTGTTCGGGTGTGCCATTTTTCTTTGGCTGGCCTTTACACAGTTTTGCTTTTCGCTTCAGAGATAAATACGTATGGTTCAACTTCTACCTTAAACACATTTCATTGTTACTGTTTTATCAGGAATCACAGCTCTTGAATGAGAAATATGGACTTGAGAAGAAATTTTCTGAACTACGCGTGGTTTGTCTTCCTTGTGGCTGTATTTACTTGTTTAATCTTTTTGTTCTATCCATCCTTTTGGAGTTTTTTTTTTTGTACTCATAGGCACTAGATGAGAAGCAGAACGAAGCTATAATATCTGCCTCCAATGAACTGACCCGTAGGAAAGGTGATCTTGAAGAAAACTTAAGATTGGTGAATGAGTTAAAGGTGGGCAATAGGTCGACTCTGAATACTTCTCCCTTTTTTGGGTGTATAAGCCTCAATTTTAAAAATTATTTCTGTACTTTTGGTTCTCGTTGTAACTGCATAATATTGATTGCTTGTCTGAGAAATATATTTCTCGGGGTTAACTGCATATACTGCTCACCATAACTGTGATTAAGAAATAGTAGTTGTATCTTCTATTCTGCATCTTCTCTAGGACCTTGTTTATTGAAAGTTTTTTTTTTCAGGATACAGAGAATGACAAATATATTTTCATGTCATCCATGCTTGGATTATTGGCTGAGTATGGCGTCTTTCCTCGTGTGGCTAGTGCCTCTAGTCTGACTAACAATGTGAAGGTATTGATTTCAATGGCTTAGAGTAATGCTTAAGAAGTAGTACTTACTCTCCCTAGATCATATTGTTTACAGTCCGTGACGTATATAATAATCTCTGAGGAGTTAAAAGGTCCAGTTTGCTTATCATATATTAATCAATTTTAATGTTTACTTGCAGATTGTTTGGATCTTTAGTATCTTATGATTTTGTTCTTTTTCTTTCCTCTGTTCTTTAGGGGACTTGTTGAACTCTTTACTAGGGCTCCTTGCTTAACTTATTCACTGTCATTCTTTCATGAATATATACATGGATCATATTCATATTGACCATCTCGACCAGCAGCTAGCCTTTAATTTATACATTGAAGAAAAGATATTCAATTGCTGCACATCATTATTATGACAAGCTTTAATGATGTAAACCTTTTATTGCTTTTCTGAATCTTGGTAGCTAAAACATATCATATTTGCTATTTTTGCAAAGTTGTCTATTTGATTATGCTGGAATAATTTTCACCAGCCTGACTAAAGTAAAACCGTGAAGCACACAGTACAACACTTGCATTGGACATATTGCTCAGGTCGGAAAAACATTGGTTTGGCAAGATTGCTACCCACAAAAATGTTATCTTTTTTCTAATCCTAAAAAATTAATTTTAAGTTGTGCATGAAAAAAATGCTAAAACATGTCTAATACCAAAGGCATTCTGTAAAACTTAATTATCTATTCTTTTTGCTGTAAATCTTGCTTGGCATGCTAGTAGTACTTCTATGTGTTGATGATCATTGCTTGAGGTCTTATTTTGCCTGATTGATCTAATGGTCTGGCAGAATGTTGTACTCTCAGTTTGCTTTTCCATGTTTTGAGGAAAACTAGACTTGCATCATTCGTAATATTTTGACATCTGTGCTATTAGACTCTGCCTGGTTCAGAGTTTGATGTTAATAGAAATTTTTCCTGCTAAATGACATTATTATATTACGGAGGTCTGGTTGTTGCAAAATCGACAGATGTATCAGTCAATCAACTTTTCTTAGTCCCAACTAATTGAGGAAACCTTTATCCTTTGTAGTCATTGTGCTATTATCAATATTCAGAGGATTATCATAGTTAGACGTTGAGGAAATTTTATGAATCCTTTGTGTCTCAACATGATTAGTCGCTCTTTCTATTCCCTTTCCTTTCCTTTTTGTCATTTCTAGTTTATTCTGCTTATGGAGTTCTTTACCAAAGAATTTGAAGGGAAATGACACCATCAATGACTCTCAGGATCGTGAAGCTATGGTAGCTTTTCTAAATATGTACAGAATATAACGATGTTGCATCGTAGACTTCCTTCCTAGAGAATCACTTCTCATACAACTTTTTTCTCCTTAATCTTTTGCAGCACTTACACGATCAATTGGAGATGAAGATCAGAACTTCACATGTAAGGTTTTGACATTGTCTGAATCATTTATTTACGACTTTATATATCGGGATCACTTTTATACTGTTTCTTTTTGGCCAAATTGCGGAATGTTTTCTTCAGTAGGTTATCAGATTAATATAAATGGGGAAAAAGGCATTATACAGTTGCTTTTGCAATTGCTCTATGTGTACTTTCATATGGCTTTCAGAAATTCAGAATTCTAAAAATGCAAAGAATGACCAGCATCATGAGTTCTGGTTTGAGGAACCATTTTATGTACTCAGTTTCTGAGGTGAGATGTCTATGAATATGCATAGAAAGGAAATACAAAATAATTCGGGTGCATGGCTAGAAATAACTAATTAACAAGCAAGAGATTTGGTCAAACATCTTTGGAGTTGACTTGAAGTGGAGGGGGAGTTGGAGGCAAATTGAAACCCTACGTTTTGGCCTGTGCAATTTTGCCTTCATTTAGACTTTTTTTTGGGACATAAATAGAAGGATCTCAAGGAGGGAAAAGTTAAGCAATTTAGAGGAGGGACTAATACTTTGGCTCGGATAACATGTGAAGAATAAGAATTGAAAGAGATATGGGCCAAAAATTACTTGAATCGTCCCTCAAGCATGTTGGAGTTTAAATAATGTCTACTAGTACTAAGAAAAAAGAAAAATAAAGTAATTCTAAGTCTTTAGATATTTCAAGATTCTTGCCATTTTTAGAATTTTCTTACATTAACTTCTCAAACAGTATTATCTAAATCTTTAGATATTTCAAGATTCTTGCCATTTTTAGAATTTTCTTACATTAACATCTATGTTACTTGGACTCTTCGAAAATGTCAATGGGGGATTTTCCAAAAGTAGTGTAATTTTGGAGAATCCAACTGTCATGACCCGAAGCTACCCTCTAGCCGTAATACGATACTTAGAATCTCGAAGGACCCCAAGCTAACCACATGGCATACATAAAAGCATGTTAAAATAGGAGAGAGCATAAAGAAGTGGAAATAAGCTTGGATTGTCTAAACAACATCACGATATAAAAGCAAAGTCCGCGATAATAACATAAGACTAAATAGCCAACCAAAGTTTGAAAAGCCTCTACTAAAACATACAAGAGTTACTAGGATAGACCGTATCTTACTCAGATAGTCTGAAATTTAAGTCTAAAACCAAAATGAAGTAAAACAAGAGAAGATCATCTGGTGGCTTCTCCCTCGGATCATGAGGACTCACCAAGTTAGGTAACGTCGATAGGATCCAATACTAACCGCGAGCTGGATAAGGAGCGTTTGTACCTATATTATGAAACCATATAGACAAAAGTAGTATGCGGTCAATGCTGTGGAATGTACTTAGTTGGAGGAATATGAAATAATATTTTAATCATGATTAGTCTGAAAACTGATAATGCAATGACCAAATAAAGATAGCATGAGACTGATATTTGAGATAACTGAATCAACTGGAATAACTGATACAATTCAATGCACATGTTTGAAGATCATATCATAAACTAAGTTAGAGATACCATTAACCGACATGAACCATGTGAGCTATAACATGGAGTCCAGTTCTTCTCCACTGTAGAAAGACTGTCCTACTTGCCAAGGTAAGGACCTAATCATGCGCTTAGGTGTATCCACTAGCTATTTTCTCCAATTGGGACATCCTATAATGACACGTAGTTCCGGGACCGAGTAATCACCTCTAGTTCTACTCGGTGCTAGGTAATACTCCTCAACAAGAATAGTTATGCATAAATCATAATTCATAGCTTTTAAAAGTAGAGAAAATCTAGTAATATCCATGTTTATGTGAAGTCTCAAATCATAAGAATAACTCTTGAATTATGTCACGATCTCTTAACAAGCTAATATAAGATAATCAAAAGCATCAATTCATGGTGAGAAGACTTCATAATGTCATATTGAGGGATATTTCAACCTTAAGTAATCAAATCATAATATCATGTAAGGGTTACTTCAATCCGAAGTAGTCTGAGCTTGTAAATCACGATGAGAATGCTTCAATTGGAAGCAAACCTAAATTTCATGAGAACATGTTGATATTTGCTTAAAAACATCTTAAATTCATAGTTCTCTTCAAATCATAGATCATGCATGTCGACATAGTTGAATTCATAATCATAAAATACTTGCGTGGTACGGGTTCATGAAATTCATCTTTAAAATCATCAATTCGTACTTAAATCATGCATTAGAGGATCAATTTAGAAGAATTGAATGCAATCAAATAGAACTCTTAGGAAATCATTGAAACTCTAACTTGGATCATGATCAAAACTTATGAAATTGAGTTTGAATTAGGACTACTTGGATGGAGGAAAATCCATGGATGAAATTTCGACATACCTTAGTACAATTCTTGATTCTCTGAATCTTATCTACGAACTGCCCATCTATGGACCATAGACCAATCTAAGACCTGTAGACTCCCTTTTGTCTTGTCTCTGGTCCAATTTCCAAAGTCTCTAAATCTTTGTTACGGATAACCTTCTACATCAAGGGAATTTAGTGCTCTCAAGCACGTTTTTTGAGAAATCACTTTTTCATCAGTTATTTTGAAAACATTTCCATTTTAGGTGCAATTCCGGCAATGGCCGGTTTTACACCACGTTGCGACTACAACATTTACTACAATGTAGGTTTCAACTCGTACAAGATTACTAGAATAGCAGGATTAGAATCATGGTTCGAATGGACAGAATACAACAAATATTTAATAAGAAAGGTGTAGATTAGCCTTAAAGTCTTAAAGTGGTTGGTATCAGTATTAATTGAAGCATCAAAGAGTAGGGGGAACATCATCAAAAGATGGAATCTGAAAGACCACTTCGAGGAATTTTATGGCACTCTGAAATACAACGAGAGTGGATGATATGTCAGCTTCATTGCCATCCAGGGAAAGAATAGATCGATCATTATCATACCAGAGCCTTCGCAGGGAGGGGGATGGAGTAATATCACTCACAAAATTGCTGGCTTCATTTACGAGCCGAGCAGAAGAAATATGGGGAGAGAAAAGAGAACATGTCCTATAAGGAGGCGCTGCACAATAGTAGATGGTCAATGGAGAAAGTGAACAGAACAGAGGTGCATGAAGTTGAAAACCATATTGAAGTCACAAAGGGAACAACTGGTGGAAAGCCGGATCTGCTGAGGAGATGTCTGGTCGGAAGGTTCCAAAACCCACAAGAAGAAAGCCCAACTCTAAACGATGTCAGAAGGTGGGCATGCAACACCTGGAAAGCTGCATCAGGGGTAACTATGTTCGCCATGAATATTTAGTCCCTTTTGAACATTCGACAAGATAAGCGGCAGAGCACTTGATGACGGGGAGATGGGCTGGAAAAAGATGGTAGTTTCCTTAGAATTGTAGTCACCCACCACGGGATGCTGGCCAGCTGATCTGAGGAAAGAGTGTGGGTAAGAGCCATGGGACTTCCTTTGAGTCTATGGTCATAAGATATATTCACTGAAATCGGAGATCGATTGGGGGCTTTATTGAGATGGAGGAAGAGACTTGCCTTAAGAATTTTCAGTGGGCTCGTATAAAGGTCAAGGGGGATGGTACGAAGGTTCCGACAAAGGTGAAGATATCCCAATATGGTTTTTGCTATATCATACTGATTTGGTGTGAGATTCCGGTGACGGTCAGTACGCCGGAAAAGTTGAGTGAGGAAGAAGAGTTCGACTCGAGGGGTAAAAACCCTTTGCCTTGTGACACAATGAAAAACCCAGTGGGTAGTGACTTCAACCATGTGGGCACCTCGATTGAAGAGGGTCTTTTAAACTTGGAGACACGTGTGAAAGTATGTGAGAGAGAACAAAGAGGAAAAGGCCATTCTCGAGTGGGCCGGTTTGAAGATAGAAATACAAGCGGCCCAATAAGGAGGATAAGTAATGTATTTCCAACTAACAAAGCCCAGAAGGAGGAGGCCCAGCGGGTGGATCTGATGAGCTTAGAAATACAAGCCAATTTTCACACATCAACTTCAAAAGAGAGGAAAATAGAGTGGGAGCAGCGGTATGCGAAACAAGTTCTCAGTCTAGCGAACGGGAAGATGAGAAGATAGAAAAGGTGGTAATGCAATCATTATTTCAGAGGCGAACCCAGAAAAGGATCTTACAATGGCCATCATACAACCGTCAACGTCGGATGATTTGGTGATAACAACGATTGTGACTCCTTTGAAGATCCAGTATCCAACTGGAACTTCATCCAACTGGAACTTCAGAAGAGCCTGCTAACCTAGCCGACTGGATTAAGCAACATATACTTAGATTGAGCTTGAAATTTGGGGTGGATTTCAGAGGTTGCGAAGATGAAGCAGAGGAACTATTCAGGAAGATCGAGGATAACAAGCAAGAAAATAAAGGGGGGAAGAGTACCAACACAGGAAGTAAAAAGAAGGGCGTTAATGCATTAAAGGGTCTAACTCTAGACACGAAATTCATGAGCTACGGGACTAGAAGCAGAGGGGGTTATCTGGCCATAGAACAAGGATGAAGCTAAACGTCATCTCATGGAATGTAAGGGGGATAAATAGTGCAAGAAAAAGGATGGTTATCAAGAATATGATGAGAAAATGGAAAGCGGATGTGGTTTGCTTACAAGAAATCAAGGTGCAGGGGGGCATAACTAATCTGGTGAAGGAAGTTTGGGGGAGCAAATGGGCAAGTTTTGTACAGCTAGAAGCCAGCGGTACAAGGGGAGGGATCATCATCATGTGGGACAAAAGGGTCTGGGAAGGAGAAATCTGCTACGTGGGGAAATATTCTGTCACTTGCTCTCTTAAGGGACTGTATAAAGACTTTAATTGGCATATAACCAGCACTTATGCTCCTAACAGTAGGGATGAAAGAGTTGAAACATGGTGGGAGTTAGGGGCTGCTAGGGGTCTGTTTTCAGGTCCTTGGGTACTTTGTGGGATTTTAACACTATGAGGTACCCCTCGGAAAAGAAAAACTGTAGCAGAATCAATAAAAGTATGTCTGAATTCTCAGTATTTTTAGAGGATACGGAGTTGGTGGATCCTGATCTTTGTGGGGGTAATTACACATGGAAAAAGGGTGACAGGCACACAACAACTGCTAGACTTGACAGGTTCCTCTACTCTGAAGAATGGGAAGCAAATTTTAGAAACATAAGGCAAACTGTTTTGCATAGACTGACCTCTGATCATTTCCCTGTTATGCTGCAATGTGGGGTATGGGAAAGTACTAGATCTTATTTTAAATTTCGAAAATTGGTGGCTAGGTATGGAGGGCTTCTATGACAAAGAGAATGGTGGGATTCATTCAATTTCAGGGGAAAATCAGGCTATGTGCTGGCAGCAAAACTCAAAGCTCTGAAAGACAAACTCAAGGAATGGTGTAAAACTTCTTAAGGGAATCTGGGAATGCAGAAGCAGAGCCTTCGCAGGGAGGGGGATGGAGTAATATCACTCACAAAATTGCTGGCTTCATTTACGAGCCGAGCAGAAGAAATATGGGGAGAGAAAAGAGAACATGTCCTATAAGGAGGCGCTGCACAATAGTAGATGGTCAATGGAGAAAGTGAACAGAAAATGATGCTCAACATGGAGTTTGAAGACATTGCTAAAAAAGAAGAAATTGCTTGGAGACAAAGATCCAAAGCTACTTGGCTGAAGCAGGGGGACAGAAACACTGCATTCTTCCCCAGAACTGCAAATGCTCATAGAAAGGTGAATACAATATCCAAACTGAAGGTGGGTAATAATTGGTTGAACTGATTGAGAAAGCATATGAGCTTAGAAGGGTGAATACAATAGCTAAACTGAAGGTGGGAGGGGAAGAGCTGTTTGAACATGAAGTGATACAACATGAGATAGTAGCATACTATGAGAAGCTTTATTCTGAACCTGAAGAATGGATGCCACTACTGGAAATGCATAATTGTCCTATGATTTCTGAAGATGAGAACAACCTTCTCCAGGCACAGTTCGAGCAAGAGGAGATCTTGAACAACATTAAAACCTGTGCAGCTGATAAGGCACCAGGGCTGGATGGCTACACTATGGCTTTCTTTAGCCAATGCTGGGAAATCATAAAGTTGGACTTAGTGGAAACTATTCAGTATTTCCGCAGGTCAGGAACTTTTGAGAAGAGTCTTAATGCCACCTTTGTAGCTTTAATTCCCAAGAAAGCAGGAGCTATGGTGCTTACAGATTTGTGAAATCAGTCTCATAGGAGGGGTATACAAGATCATAGCAAAAATGTTGGCAAAAAGAGTAAAGAAGGTTATAAACAGGCTGGTAGACAGACAACAAATGGCATTCCTCAAAGAAAGACAAATAATGGATGCAGTTCTGATTGCAAATGAATGTGTAGAATCTAGACAGAGGAGCAAGCTACCTGGAATTTTGTGCAACTTTGATATCCAGAAGGCCTATGACCACCTAAACTAGGTTGTCTTTACCTAGTGAACAGAGTTGATAATATGGAGATATTAGCAAGTAATCTTGGATGCCAGGTAGATGCCTTATCCACAAAGTACTTAGGGATGCCCCTGGGTGCAAAGAACAAAGAGATGGAGGTTTCGGGAGAAGTGCTAGAGAGATGTGACGAGATTGTCAAGATGGAAGAGTCAATAATTGTCCTCAGGAGGGAGATTAACACTTGTCAAATCTGTGACAGATTCCCTTCCTTCCTATATGATGAGCCTATTTCCTATACCAAGGATTATTGTGAAGAGAATAAATTTGGTCCGAAGAAATTTTTTGTTGAACGGAAACTAGGAGCAGAAAGGTTACAACCTTGTAAAATGGGAGATTAGGTATTAAGAAACTCAGTCTCCAAATTTTGTGTTTTGCAAAAATGGTTATGGAGAATCTGTGCCGAGGATATGCCTTTATGGAAAAGAATCATCGTTGAGAAATATGCACTTCAAAGTCACTGGATCACTGAAGATGTCCTTGGAATTTTTCGTTGTAGTGCGAGGAAGACAATTCAGAGACTCTGGCCCCAGTTTCAAGAAAATATTCAACTTCAAGGTGGGTAATGTTCTGAAGATTGAGTTCTGGAATGAACTTTGCATAGGTAAAAAGGAGCTTGAAATCTCTCTTCTCTCTTCTTTGATCTATTCCTCCTTAGTCAACAAACTAGGGCCATTATTGGTCAGATGTGGAGCATACAAGGTTGGAATTTCAACTTTAGAAGGGCCTTAAATGATTGGGAGGTTCAAAGAGTTGTAAATTTGCTTTTGGTGATAACTGATTTGGAACTACCAATACACCTGACAAAGCAGTGTGGAAACTTCACAATAAGGGTGCATTCACTGTGAAGTCATGCAACTAGAGAAGAAATACTGGCGAACTACAAATTAGGAATTGGCCTTGGAAGCTAATATGGAAAGCCAAAGTCCCCTTGAAAGTTTCTTGTTTTGTGTGGTTAGTTTGCAGAAAAGCTTGTTTGACTTATGAAGTACTATAGAGAATAGGTAGATAGATTTGCTCAAGATGTTTTATGTGTGACTAGGGTGCTGACATAAATATCCATCTATTTCTACACTGTAAAATAGTGACAAATCTATGGAACATGTTCTTGTGTATACTTGGAGTGAGTTAGGTGGTTCCCAAAACTACTAAAAGTATGATGGACTGCTGGAAAAGATGAGAAGAAGAGAGTCAGAAGAGGACCGGTGGGAATTGATCCCTGCAAGCATCTGGTGGACATTGTGGAAAGAAAGAAATGCAAGAGGCTTTGAAGATAAAAGCAACAACATTCAAAAAATCAGAATAAATTGCCGTAGTCTTCTATATTTCTTGTGTAAACAAGATATGGTGAGGGATATAGAACTTTTTGTTGATTTTATAGGGAAAAGTTGTAAAGCTCCATAGACTAGTTCTTATGGCGTTATATATTTTTTACCCCATGGAATGTAAGTGTTCACTCTCATCATTGTTCGGATGATAGAATTTTGTGAATATACTGGTACCTATTCCTTAAAAAAGGGGAAAACTACACAAAATAGACTCAATGTGAAATTATTTACTCAAATTGGACCCAACCCAAACTATTTACCCTCTTACCCTATTTTTCTTTTTTTATTTTGCCATGGCTTCAACATGACGTCAACATGATGTCAGTATGACTGCTATGAAATAATCCTCTGTGATACTCCAGCGGTATATATATACCATACAAGTATCATATAGGATGAGCTTAATCCTCTGTGATTCTCTGGCGGTATATTGATACCCTATTGCTATCATATAGGTTATGCTCTTTTTTTAAGAAATAAATAAGAAACAATTAAAAAAAATTGTTAAACTCTAAATTAGTAGAAAATATATTTTTTGTGATACTCCGTCGGTATATTGATACCATATCGGAACATATAGGATTGGAGCTTAATTCTGTGTGATATTCCATCGGTGTATTGATACCCTATCGGTATCATATAGTTTTGGACTCTTTTTTTAAGACGTAGAACAATTAAGAGAAAATTATTAAAGTCACAAACTTATTTGTTAAACTCTAAATTAGTAGAAAATATATTCTTGTGATACTCTGTCAGTATATTGATACCATATCATTATCATATAGGATTGAACATAATTCATTGTGATACTCCATCGGTATATTGATATCCTATCCGTATCATATAATTTTGGGCTCTTTTTCTAATAAAGAAAATAATTAAGAGAAAATTATTAAAGTCACAAAGTTATTTATTAAATTCTAAATTAGTTGAAAATATATTCTTTGTGATACTCTGTCGGTATATTGATACCATATTGGTATAATATAGGACTGAGCTTAATCCTCTGTGATACCCTGCTAGTATATTGATACCCTGTTGGTATAACATATAGGGTGGGCGCTAACTTTAGGGCGCAAATTTTAATAGTATGGGGGCATAAATGTGAAGAGGTATATGGATGTTAATAGTTTGTTCAACAACAACAACATACCTAGTGGAGTCCCACAAGTGGGGTCTGGGGAGGGTAGAATGTAAGCAGACGTTACCACTACCTCATAGAGGTAGACAGGCTGTTTCCTGGTAATAGTTTGCTTCAAAGAGGCATAAACTTAGGTTTCCCCCAAAAAAAGTATGAAGGACTTTAGACCTATTAGTCTGTTAGGTAAAATATATCTCTAAGGTGCTTTCTAATGGACCAAAGAAGGTTCTGGACAAGACGGTGTCCACTTCTCAGAATACTTTTATGGAAGGAAGACAAATATTGAATACCGCTCTAGCGGCAAATGAAGTGGTTGATTCTACAAAGAAGGGTAAGCCGAGTATTTTATGCAATTTGAACCTTGAGAAAGCTTATGATCTCGTGAATTGTGAATTCTTGAATTTCATTATGTCAAAGATGGGTATTGGGGACAAGTGGAGGAAATGGATTATGTTTTACATTTCTACTGCCAGATTCCCTGTATTGCTGAACAGGAGTCCATGTGACTTGTTTGGGAGTTCAAGGGGCTTAAGAAATGGGGACCCTTTTGAACCCTATATTATTCATTCTTGGTAATGGAAGCTTTGAGCAAAATGATGGATAGGGCGGTTAGTGGAGATCGTTTGAAAGAGTTTGATGCTTCTTTTGGAGGCCACGGCAATGTGACAATTACACATCTTTTATTTGCAGATGACACAGTGATCTTTCTGTGATGCAGAGGTGTCTCAACTAGATTGTACTCTTATTTGGTTCCAGGTTATGTTAGGCCTTAAGAGCAATTTCAGAAATGTGAGATCACTTTGGTGGGAGCAGTGAAAATGTTGAGGACATGGTGCAAGTGCTGAACGGCAAGGTGGGTTCTAAACCTATTACTTATTTGGGACTAATTTGGGTGCTTCTAGCGAAGACCTTGCAATGTGAAATCTGGTGATCGAGAGAGTGGAGTAATGGCTAGCAAGATGGCTAAAGGGGTACTTGTCAAAAAGGGCAAATAAGTGTTGATTAGAGGTCTTTGTCCAGCATTCCTACATATTTCTTGTCACTTCTGCAGCAGCCTTGGCAAAGCTACTGAAAGGTTTGAATGTCTTCAACATAACTTTTTATGGGAGAGAACGGTAGGAAGTATCATCTCGTGAACTGGCAAGTTGTCACGTCTCCAAAGGAATGGGGAAGACTCGATGTGGAAGATCTCAAGGTGTTCGATAAAGCTCTTTTAGGGAAGTGGATTTGGAGATTTGGGAAGAGGAGAATGCTTTTCGGAGGGGGATGGTAGCGGAAAATTATGGTACTACGGTTAGGGGGATGAAGGACTAGAAACATTATAATTCTGTATGAGTGCGGTTTGTGGCGGAGTATTATGAAAGGTTGGGAGGATTTTTGCTGACATATTTCCTTTAAGATTGGGACGGAAGGATGATTAGTTTCCGGGCACATAAGGGGTGTGGCAAGAACGAGTTGAGAGAAGTCTTCCCGAATATGTATCGTGTATCCTGTCAAAGAGAGATGACAGTTCAATATATTCGTGGGTCTCATGAGGGGTTATACACTAGGACTTAATACTCAGAACGAACCTGCAGCCTGCAAGATTAGTACATGGAAGAATTTCACAATCTGATCGAGTTTTTGTATAGGCTCACCACTCCTAACAATTTATCAGATGCATGGAGCTGGCAAGAAAGTGGAGATGGCTTATTCACACTGCTAGGTCTTACTATAAGAGGTTACTAGTGAGCGAGGAAGGTACTTTCCCGAGTGACTCTATTTGGATCCCTTGAGTTCCAAGGTGTGGTTTCTTGTATGGTTGGTGGCAAGGGATGCGATCTTAAAAATGAAAAATATGAGGATCACCTATGTTAATCGGTGCTTTATGTGTAAGAGTGCAAGCGAAAGTGGATGATCTCGTTTCTTTTCTATTTAAGCACTTGTGCGTTAGCTATTTAAACCCAATAGCTTGAGGGAATAATCAAACTGAGTTTTCACTCTACTATCTGTTCTCTGTCTCATTTCTCACAGATTTAATCCTCTTGTTAGAATCTGTATGAATATATTAGAATACCGTAGATGTAATATATCATAATTTACTCCCTTGCGATTTTATTGTAATAATGTATTTAGTTACTTCACTTTCTAGGATACATAAACTTAATTATTTAAACCCCAACATCTTGAGGGAATGATCAAGCTATGTTTCCTCTTCCTGCTAATGAGTTTTTTTTTTTTTTTTTTTTTTTTTTTTAAAAAA
>DF358952.1:54943-71515 GCA_000787875.1 Solanum virginianum | reverse complement strand
AGTAATTTTTAAGGGTAACTCGATAAAGTATAAAAGGGAGTCAAAATTAATTTGACCCCACTTTCTACCCTAATCACTAATAATTACCCCAATCTCTTTCCCTAACCTTTTTCTGACAAATTTTTCCAGCACCAACTCCATTTCTAACAAGAAATTCCGATGACTAGGTTTTTTAGGCATTCTGCTCCATCTTCTCTCTATTTCATCTACAAACTTGGTAAGTTTCTTGATTAAGCTTTAACTTCTTAATTTACTTTGATTTTGAAAGTATGAGTGGGTGGAAGTGACTGAGTTGGTGTAATGGGCATTTGATTCTTGATTGAATAACAATTGTTAATGAAAGAATAGGGTTTCTATGAACTGACTAATTGTTTATTCCCTAAGTCAAATTCTATTTTTTAATATTGAAGTTGAGTGCCTGTGATGTCATCCCTCTTGTTAGTTGAATGGTTGATTAATGGGTTATAGCTGTGTAACTATTTATATTGCTCAAAAGGGTGATTATGTGTGGGATATATTGATTTAGTTAGAATCAGAGGGTAATTACTTCTTGTTGTGCTTGTTGAACTATTCCCCAAATGATTTTGAATGTGATTGAGTGATATTTGTGTGTGATTTGGGGATGGTGATATAGATGCATATATGAAATTAAGTGGGAAAGAATGACTTGAATGAGTATTGGTCATTAAATACTTGTGATGGGGTAATTTGTTTTTGATACCATGATTAGCGTACGGGTTAATTTGTGCTTAGTATATGAGTTCCATGTACTTGTTTTGATACTGCTAGGATACTGTTTAAATTCATTGTAGGGTCCGTGTGATGAGTTGAGGTACATTAGGTACCTAAAATTCTCAGTCATGAGAGTCTTTTATAACTCATAGATGAGTCTACAAGTCTTAATTACCTCACGTGGAAAGTTCCAGTGATGTGATGTTCTCAATAATTCATCATATGAGACCATCTACGAGTCGTGGATCTCTCTACGATAGTAGATAGGTCTCGTGGACTCATGTATGTCCTAATTTTTCTCCCTGGAACTTTATATGAAAGCTGGTTATGACCCATCATCTAAGTTACAAGTTGTAATTGGGTTTCGTACAATGTTCCAATGTTCTGATTTATTTTGCATATCTGGTTTACGGAACCACTTTACGACTCGTAGTTTCACCTATGAGTCATAACTGGTCCTTGTAGTACCTAAGTGTAATTGATCCAATGCACTTTTCTTATTTTCTTTTGTTGATTGTTGGGGCTTATGGTGTTTTTTTGTGTTTATTCTTCAGGTGTTATGGCCCCAAAGGGACAATGCTCAAAGATCGAGGCATTCAGAAATAAACTCTAGTGTTCGGGTAATAAAAAGACCCAGTTGAGTAGGTCAATAGAGGATTATAATACCCAAACTGATCTAACAGTACCTCGACCATAGACGAGAGCTGCTGCTAGAGCTGGTCAAACTTAATCTCGTGGTGATAGTCCTTCCCTGTCTGATGAGGAAGGCAATGATGAGAGTAATAATGGTTCACCCCAGATGACTCCTTTAGGCACGGAGTCTAATTCAGAGGATGGACCACAGGATAGAGGAGTTGCCCAGTCCTCCGTTGCCCCATCAACTTCTCAAGCACCAAATCCTACTCATTAATAGGGTGTTAAGGGAATGGAGGTTATATTCATAGAGGGTCTACGGCCAAAGGGGAAAGGCAAGGCTGCACGATCGATATATGAGGAGCATCAGGTTATTTGTGATGGATTGAGCCGTGTCCCAGGACTGAAGGACACGATGACCCGATATGGACTCGACTGGCTGGTGGATAAGCTTGGATGATATGCCCCGCTTATGGTGCAGGAGTTCTATGCAGCTTATGTAGCCACCATTCTTTATAATTTTCCCAAGGAGAATAAAACTCTTGCATAGTCGAGATTGCAAGAGGTATTAGTAAGAGGGCGGTGGGTCGATATTTTGGAGGAGATGATCTATCATGTACTTTTTGGTCTTAAATATTGAGCTTCGAGGTCGACGACTGAGTTTGATTACAAATTATGGCAGGCCTAAATAGTGTTGATTTCAAAGGATCAGGTACATAGGACCGAGTTATTAAGATGGGTAGCCGAGTACATTGCAGAGCAGAGGCAAGAGCCTGCTTGGGTCACCATGCATACGAAGCCTATTATGAAGACTTCACTTTCTTTCCCTGCCAAATTTGTAGTGGGAGATTGTCAGGTCTTGCATTTGGCCTATGCTAGTAGATCACACACTTATACCGGAGTGAGAAATATTGGTTGGCAGCACCCTTACTAGCTATGACATTGACTGGGTTCGACTCATAGCAGAGCAAATTCATAAGTCGACACTCAAGAGGGCCACGTGCATTCCATTTTCAGTCTTGATCTATAGAATCTGCATAGAGCCCAGGGTTCAGATATTATATCATCTCGACCAGTTGGTATCAGCCCTTCACACTCTAGATCCTAGCCTGATCAAGGTTGATGAGAACCCTGTGGCACTTCAGAGGACACAACCTCCTCCTATACCTGAGATGTTTGTTCTAGAGCCACTACAAGAGGGTTCAACGACTTCCCCAACTACTACTCCAACTGCTACTACTGACAAGAGACCTCAGCAACCTGAGGTAGTCGATTGTTAAGGGGGGTCCTACTATAGCTGCTCTTGCACCAGAGGCTTTTACATCACAGACTTCCACATCGGGCATAGTTCACATGTCCACAATTTCTATTCAAACCATGGCGCAGGGTTTACCATAGATTGAGGCTTAGTTGTCTCGGTTCATGCAGCAACTTAGGCCATGGCTCCGACAGACAGTTGCGAACTTAAAGGAATGATGCAAGGCATTCACCATTTCTACAATTTAGGAGCATATTTTTACGGTTGGATGCTCGCATTAATGTCTTTAAGGACCAAGTGCAGAAGAAGTTAGCCGATGCCCGACCATTATACTTGTCAACCATTCATGAGGAGATAGTAAAGCTTAGGACTAACGTGACTTCCTTATTAGCGACACCAGTTAGAGTTCCATAGGATCCACCTTCGGAGCCGCTATTTGATCTATTTGCTTTGGAGGATCACACATAGCTTTCCCACAGGAAGAGACCTCTTATAGAGGATAATAAGATAATAGATAGGCATATGCAATCGAAGATCTCCGAGGTTGATGAGGAAGAGGCAGAGGATGAGCTCAAGCGAGTCTTGAGGATGTCGAGAGAAGAAGAAGAGTTGAGACGAGCCTAGGAGCATGGTAGAGCCATGGGCATTGGCTCATCTGGTTCAGCTATTGCGTAGACTATCCCGCAGAAGGGAAATGATCAGAGGTAGCCTAGACTGGTGCTTAAGCACCAAGATATGTTTGTTTTTGACCCCTTGTACTTGCTTTGATTTTTGATATTGTTCATTGAGGACAACGTATAAAGTTTTCGATGGGGTGTGGGTAGTTATAGACTGGGGTAAAGTATGAGTAGCTTTTGGTCCATAACCATCTTAAATTTTGATCTCGATGTTTTCTTGCCTGTGTTCCTTTTCCTCATGGATATTTAATTTTTGATTTAGGTAAAAAGCCTAAGTTGATGGTGGCTACCAAAGGTGGCCCTAGTTTGGGGAATAGATGTTGTGTACTTCGATATAGGCTAAAAGCCTAAGTTGAGGGTGGTCAGTGTAGGGGTAAAATAGCAAAAATGAGGTGGTGAGTTACGAATGTGAAGAATGAGAATAAAATCATGCACCGGGTGAAAGAAAGCGAAAAATGCCTTAGATTGAGTTGAACAAGCAAAATGATGTGTGAAAATGAGGCAAAAGCTGAAAATGAGGAGAAAATACCCGAAAAAGCTTGAATATGAAAAAAAGAAAGAATAAGGTGGAAATGATTGAGTTGGTAAGGTAAAAGTGTTGAAAAACATGGTTCAACGTTGGCCTTTAGTCACTAGCTATCCAAAATGTCATACCAAAGCCCCATGAGCCTATTTTACAAGCTTATAAAGTCCTAAAGTGATCCTAGCTCAATTAGTCAAAAGTCTGGGTCATGAGTATACGGGCTAGCCTATGGTATTGGTCATCATGCATAAATGTCATTTTTGAGAGTGAGTGTGCTTGTACAGTCCTATAGTTAAATCCTAAAATCTTCATTGAGTGTTTAAGAGGGACTTTTTTTCCTGTGAGGGCATTTGCATTGCATTGTCAACAATTTACTTGTTCAATGAGTGAGGATTGTTGATATTCCTTGTCATAGTTATGTTGTCAAATGCATTAATATGCTTTGGTTTATTAAATAGCTACATGATTTTGTTTTGAAAAAGCTGACATAGGTACTTGAGTTGGATTTAAGTATGGTATATGTCATTAGGTTGATTGCTATGTGTTGCTTTATTATCTATATAAATTGAGTCGTTGCTTGAGGACAAGCAATAATGCTAAGTTGAGGATGCTGATGTACTATAAAAATACAACACATTTGATGCCTAAAACATAGCATTCTATGTGTTCTCAATGTGACTTTTATCATTTTTATGTGTTTTTGCATTTATTTTTACAGGAAAAGCAGGTTGGTACAATTTTGGAAAAAGTTACAAGTTTTGCTGATTTTTGAGGACATACGAGACCCTCTATGAGTTGTATCTTAGTTTAAGAGTCGTAGGGGTGGCCTCGTGGGGGTTTCCAGTATTGAAGAAAAAGCTGAAGTTCAGCCATACAAGACTCAGTTACGAGTCATAATTTCATCTACTAGTCATAAAGGGAGGTTTTGAGAGATTTCTAGTGTTGATCAGATTTGGACTAAGTGATGCAAATGTGGACTACGAGAAGTTGATACGATTCATAGATAAAACTATGACTCATAAAGGTCTTTCGTATCAGTGAAGTCCAAGATGTAGGAGGCTAAATACAAAAGCCCAATTACGGCTCGTGACCCTAGTTACGAGTGGTAACTTCGACTCATATCATGCGCCGACCAATTTTTCTAATTAATTTAGGGACTTATTTGTAAATACTATAAATAGCAAATACTAGATTATTTAGCGGAGTTTTCAGTTTTTGTTCATAGAGAGCAACTGAGAATAGAATACAGAGCAAGAAATTATAATATTCTTAGGGTTATAGTTTTGGAGACTACATTTTGGAGAAGGATTCAATTGTGGATTAAATTTAACTTCCAATCTTGTGATTCTCAATACGCATTGAGTTTTCTTGTTCTTCAATCTTCTTATGTACATGATTAACCATGTCTTCTCTTTCATTGTTTCTTTATTTGCCCAAGATATGAGAAGCTAAATCCATAACTTGGGGTTGTGGAAACCATGAGAATCTAACTTAGAAAATCCAGATTATTTTGCAATTCTTATAATGGTATTTGCATGATTAATCTTTTCTCTTCACTTTGAGTGTTTTCTAGTGGTTGCCAACATTAGAACTTTCCTAGTGTTACCTTCCTGATCCAGGTGGTAATGACTAGGAAAAGAGAGTGATTAACAAAATTTGATGATGTGTTCTCGTCTAATCAATCGAACTCGACCAAAGAGAGGTTGACTAGGACTATGGGTAATGGTTAGTTGAGCACAATATGGAGATGGGCCAAGTCCCATAGTGAAATTCGACCTTCACCTTTGACTAAAGGGTTGGAAGAACCTAAATTACCGTCCTGCATGCAATATTCTAGTTGAAAATTATGATATCCGAGGATGTTAAGTTAGTGAATCATGGGGAACACAATGCCCAAGTTTCTCTACATTATTGCTTGTCTTCCAACTTTAGTTAGTTTATATTAATTTCTATCAATAATTGCAACCCAACCTCTTTTAGGGAATTGAGCTAGTTAATTCTTGAATTGATTATTGGTGAACCAAGTTGCAAAGTATCGTATTCCCTATGGAATTCGACCCTAACCTTGGTTAGATTTATTACTTTAACGATCGTTTTTACTTCAAAAAGAGGTGTATCTTGAGCTTGATTAGTCAAACAGTGGATGAATTAGTCTTTAATTCCTGCATGGTTAGATCATGTGGGCAAATATGTGCATTAGTACGTTTGAGTGTACTAATTATGCGGACATGCAATACATATGAACTCATTAAACTTGCATTCATGTTAGATGACAAGGGCGGATATATAGAAAGAAGCATATAACCATATATATCATTATGCCATGAGTTACACGATGCATGAATTTAAAAATGCTTTACATATAAGGGGATGGAACCTTAACCGACATAAGACCAAGTGAGCTATAACTTGGAACCCTGTCGTCTACCCCACAATGAATAAAGAGGTGACCTATTTGCCTAAGATAGATCCATAATCATTCATCATTCATCCTCAAAGGGGCATAAATATATACATAACCTATTTTAGGCACATAGTGTAAGAGAAAGGAGTATAGACCTTTGGGGATAGCCCAACTTACCTCTAATCACATCGGTGCTAAGTCATCATCCCACAAAAATACATATACGTATACATGCTTGTAAAAGAGGCATATGTCTTGTCAAAACATATCAATACATATTTAGGCTTAAAAGTCAAATCACATTTCATAATTATGCATACTTGGGTTAAAAAGCCAAATCATACTTCATGTCATACTTTCATGCATAAGAATAGCTCCTTTGAGCACCTTTTTGAGAAAGGTGTATGGACCCTTGGGGATAGCCCACCTTGCCTCCAACCTCAATCGGTGCTCCATAATCATAGTGGTGTAAACACCCATAATTGCTCAAAGAGTCATAATCATAGATATTTATGTGATCACATTCTTGTCATATCTATACTTTACTTTAAAATCATAATCATCATCATTTTTGGGACTTAGCCCACATCATAAGCTTTATGAAAATCCTATTCATGTATGCATATGTCATGAATGATATGAGAAATAGCATGTGCAATAGATATTTAATCTTAAATCATTAATACATTATGAAATTCAAGTGAACCTGTAAGTAAATCCACATTTAAATCACAATATAGATTATTCATGCTTAAATCAAACTTTAAAGGAGACATGCACATTTATATCTTCATAACTTCAATGCAATTCATCATATTAGGACTTATATCACTTTAAAATCTATAATAAAATATAGCCTATACATCAATTGAATTAAATAAACAATAATCTTAAAAACTCATATTTAAAGTAAGCTACATTTCATGAAAATCAATTAAAAAGATTTTGGGTCTTCATGGTTGAAAGGGACCATAAATCAATCTCACATACCTTAGTTCACCAAGAAGAAACAAGAAGAATTTGATAAAGAATAGAGCTTTCCCTTGATTCCTAAGGTAAGTCTTCCTAGGGTCTTTGAGAGGAGTTCTTGAGAGTGAGTTGAAATAATTCTAAGTGTGATAATGAATTTGAATGAGGAAAGAAGATTATAGGTCATTTGAATGTCTTAGGATAGCATATGAAGTCACAAAAGTCCCTTAGGAGAAGCTATGATTATGAAAATGTCATTAATGAAATGGACATAAAAATATTGCCAAAGGTCCTGTGAAGAAGGCTCACGGTCCATACCAAATCACATGGACCATATGACCCTACTATGATCCAAACTTAGAAAATATTTGTTAGAACCCGTATGTCCTTCATTAGATCAATTAGGAAAAATTTGGGACCAAAAGTGGAATTTTTGAAAGTTGAAGTTCATGAAGTAATAGGTGGTGCCCATATAAATTGTGTTAGAGTTTAATTGGACCAAGTGTGGTGTGGGCCATGTACACTTGGCCAAGACTTGTGTATATATATAAGAGATAATTCATTTATCTCATATCATTTCTATACTTAAAAAAAATGAAACAAGTTGAAGAACACCAAGAGAAAGCTCTTGGCCTAAGGAGCAACAAATTGAAATTTATTTCTACTCTTTCCAAAAATTATTTGTTAATGCAAACCCCCTATATTGAGGCCCCTAAGTAGCATGGAAGTGTAGTTGAAGCAAGTAACCATCTATTTTCTCACTTTTGAAAACCCTAGCCCATTTGTGGAGTTGGAGTGGTAAGGTAAAATTTAATATTGTTTTATGTGTTGTAAAGGTTGTAAGTATGTTGTAGTATGTTGATTAGGCCAAGTTGAATTCTCGGGTGGCCTATTTTCAGAGAAAATGCTGCCCAAATTTTTGTAGAATTAGGGGCAAAATTAGAATTTAATGTCCAAAAAGTCTTTGGCTAATTGTTTGCCATTCTTATGACTTGTTTGGCAGTCTGAAGCATAAGTTGGATTGAGCTTGCGTTTGGATTGTATTGGAGAGTGTTTGAGGTATGTAAAGCAACCTTCCTTTTCGACATGTCTTAGCTAAAATAGGTTATCCTGGCGGAAACTTTATTCTCGCAATCTGAGCATGTGTATGGTCTGTATTTGTTTCTTGATATTCTTGTGTTAATATATCATAACATTGATTCTTATGTCTTTGGAATTCATAAGTTGCTAAGGATATGTGAAATTTGATTAGTTTTGAAAGAAGTTGTTCGTTAACGATTTTAAAACTGCAAACGTCCATAACTTTTATAGAAAGGCTCAAATTGCTTTGAAATTCCTCGTAGGAGTTTGTATGACCTAGGATGAGTATGTTCTCTGTAAGTTGGGCCAGTTCGGGTCTCCAACCGTTCGTGGGTCCCGTGAAGCCTTTTTGTGTAATTTTAGTAACTTTTGAAAGAATTTGTAATAATTGTTCTTCCGATTTTAAATATGGCTAATTTACTTATCTTTTGGATTTATGAAAAGGATTTTATGCATATGATTGGTCACTACTCCGCTCGTGCCTATTATGATATCCTTCACCGATTCCCGAGCCGATTGGTTATCGTGCGTATTATGATATACTTCGATGTTATGCTGTGATGTGGTTCTGAGCCTCATCCAAGGGCCGAGTTCTGCTTTTATTCGGTGTTATACTGTGATTGGGCTTTCTGCTATGTTTGGCATCATGCCATTTTGTGATATGTGACGGAGATTCAGAGATTTGCAACTTTCTAGTATTATGTTGTGTATGGCGCCATTGACGGGCGGGCAACCATAGTTTCTGTGCGCTAGGCATGATTTATATTTTGAAAGTAAACATTTTAATACTTTTGGATATGCATTTGCCTTCTATACTTTTGTTTCGATTATTACTCAGATTTATATTCTATATATTCTACTTTACATATTCTGTACGTACTTCGTATTAACCCCCCTTCTTTGGGGGCTGCATTTCAAGCCCGCAGGTACTGAAGTACAATTTGGTGATCCACCAATTTAGGACACCCCTTCTGCTGTTTGGAGTGCTCCCCTACTTCAGAGCCCACTTGTGGTATATATATGTATTCTCATTTGTTGCATTGCATATATTTGTTCAGGGGTACAGCGGGGCCCTGTTCTGTCCTATGATTCTATTGGTTGGCTTAGAGATCTGTGGATATGTGTGTGTGGGTTGTGCCTAGTCCGTTTGATTTGATTTGTATAATGTGTTTGTTGGGCGGCTTCACCCGCCATGGCGGCCTTGTCGGCCTGCATATATATATGTTGTTGTGTTTGTTGGCTCTGTATGTCCTTTGTTGGTACCTTCTGATATGCAGGGTTATTTTGGGATAGTCCATAAAACAAAGGAAACTCTGCCCAATTTTTGTAAAATATATGTTATCTGTTTGCCATTCCGCTTTGTGATTGTGTTTGGGTGCCCAATCCGGGCACTAGTCATGGGCCATGGGGTTGGGTCGTGACAGAAGTGGTATCAGGGCCAGGTTCATCCGCGGAATGTCCACAGACTATGTCTAGTAGAGTCTTGTTTATCTGTGTATTGTGCACTATATCTATAAACAAGAGGCTACAGGACATTTAGGATATCATTCTTTCTTTCTGATCTTAGATCATGCGATAAAGCTACGTTATTAGGATAAATCCTTTCTGACCAAATGTGTTATTTTCAGTGATGCCTTCGAGAAAGATCACAGCTGCCCAGAAGGGCAAGTCTATAGCAGTAGGTGAGACCTATCGAGCTCGGGGGACTACTAGGGCTCGTACCCAGAATGGGCCAGATTTTGTAACCCTGATGGCTAGTTTGGCAACACTGCTAGCTCCTGAGGTTCGAGTACCAGAGTCTCCAAGCCCTAAGCTAGGTACAGAAATTGGGGACATGCGAGAGATGGTCCAGCTATTGACCCGACTGGTACCAGGACAGGCCCGTAGATAGGGCGTAGGCGGTGATCAGATAGGCCGCCGTGATAGTTCGAGGGCTCGTGATTTCTTGACATACAGTCCACCAGAGTTCTTCAGGTCCAGGCCCGCAGAGGACCCTCATGAGTTTGTCTGACAGATGTAGCGGGGTAGGCCAGTCAGGGAGTACAACTTGGAGTTTGATTCGTTAGCAAGATATGCACCTACATATGTTGCTAGCATGACTGATCGGATGCACTGGTATATAGTGGGGCTGGACCAGTATTATACTGACAGTTGCTTGGTGATGGCAGCCTATACTGGTATGGATATCGCCCGTATTTAGGCCCAAGCTCAGGGCATAGAGGACCGACGCAAGGGGCGCCAGCCTGATAGGGTCGATGACAGGGGCTAGCCAAAGAGGGCCAGGTCATCTGGGTATTCAGGGGATTTTCAAGGCAGGCAGCCTCAGCAGCAGCAGAGTAGACATCATCCCCAGTCAGTACGGGGTATAACCCCGCAGTTCACTAGTAGGAGATCAGAGGGCGCAAGTTATTCAGGGGCAGGCTCGAGTTCCAGGGTTTCAGGCTCACAGTTGGACAGAGGCTCCAGCAGTCAGATGAGACCACCTAGACCTTCATGTTCTTACTGTGGGATAAGGCACCCGGGGAGTGTTTTTGCGCCACCGGTGCTTGCTTTACGTGTGGTCGTCAGGGCCACCAGAGGAGAGATTGTCCGGTTATGTAAGGACCCATTATTATTATTATCATTATTGTGTAGTGCTTAAGTATTTTAACATTTTCGTGTGGAACCATTTCTCCTCTTTGTATAGTGCTTTAAGACTTTAGTAGCATTATCAAGTGGAATCTTTCCACTTTGATATATTAATTATCTTTAAATGTACTAAGAGTTAGTACCCATCTTACATTATTTACTGCTCAATTTGATGAGCAAAGAGCTTTTAAGCCTCTATATAAAAGGCTCATTCTGTCCGTAGACAAAGCGAACAAAACGAAAAAAAATAACGAGTGAGTGTACTAGGAGAAAATATATACCGCATAATATTTTTTGTGAGTTTATTAGCTGAAGGGAGGTGTTTTATTATGTAGAGCTTCGGCAATTTTATTCATGTAAGTTGCTCCTATTTTCTAAATCTTTTATAATAAGATATTTTATATAAATGAGTTTATTTTTGTGTCTCCAATGAGTATACAATTGAGTATTTTGGGGTAGAGATGGATTTATGTAGGCTCTGATTGAAATATTTTGAATTGGGTAATTATCCTATGGTAATATTTGACTTGTGAATTAATGATGAGGAATTATTCTATGTGAAATAGGGATTATTTATTATTGATATCAAAGTGATACTTATTTTTAGATGTGAATGTTGTTGAGGTTGTGATGGTATGAAGATTGAGGCTATTACAATATTTATGGTATTGACTTACCTATTATTGATTTGAGATGTATAATTCATATGAGCATCTTGCACATTTTATTTCCATAAACATGATTATTGTGCATTTGTTATGTGTTTGCTGGATGATCCAAGCAAAGAAATGAAAAGTCCGAAGGAAAATGGTTCCGGCTAGTGAAAAATAAAAGAAATAAAAAATAAAAAAGATGTACTATTTTGAGGGTCGTGTCGCATGCCACGATGGATACTATTTTGAGGGTCGTGTCGTACTCCGTGATGGATACTATTTTGAGGGTCGTGTCGCACGCCGCGATGGATACATGGTCCATGTGTGGCCCCCATGGGTTTTGACTGTAATTTAATGACACTTGATTATTTAATGAGAACTTGATAAGTGGTAGGATTTTCCCTATGACTTGAAAATAGGATAATGATCTACTGTGTATTATATCTTGCTAGGCTAGATGATTTTCTATGCAGGTTGTAGTTGCGGAGGTAGGATGGAATAAAAGGAGTTTGTGTATTCTATTAGACTTATTTTATTTAGTTCGTTGACTTGCTGGGTACCGCGTGGTATTTGGTACTCACCTCTTGTTTCTACACTTGTGTAGGTTGTGAGCCCGAACAGTGAATAATATTTTCCTTGATCCTTCGAGATTCCTAGGAAAAGTAGAGAGGTAGCTGTTGATATCTGGCTGACTCTCTTGTTCCTATTTCTTTGTACTTGTTCTATTCAAGAAGAAGGACAATTTGGACTTGTATTTCTTGATTTTATGTTTGTTAGTGACTTGTACGCATGACAAACAAATCCTTGGGTGATATTTCAGTTATGAAAATTCTCAGTTTTAGTTATCTATTCTTGTTAATTACTTCCACGCGATATTTTATTATCTCTTTGAGTTAAGATTGACTTCTTCTGGTGGGATTAACCAAGTGCTATCACGGTAAATTTTTGGGTAGTGACAGTTAGTATCAGAGCGTAGGCTCATAAGTCTCATGTATGTACAAGCCAAGTCTAAATAGAGTCTTAAGGATCGGTATAAAGACGTCTGTACTTATCTTTGAGAGGCTTTGGAGACTGTTAGAAAACTTCCATTTTATTTATTCTCTCTTATCATGTGTGGTTATGTTCATTGATACTGAGTTATGCCTATGTTCTTTAGACAGATGGCACAGACTAGAGCTATTGTTTCTGGTTGAAGAGGTGAGGCAGCTCCTGAGGCAGTTGTCGAGGCCCCAATTAGGGGTAGGGGTAGAGCTCGAGCCAGAGGTCGTGCTCGTAGAATAGCACCAGCGAGAGGTCGTGCTAGGGAGGTCTCTTGAGAGCCTACGGCTGACCTTAGAAAGAACCAGGTTCCTTTAGAGTACGCATCCTTACCTTTGTTGCAGGATACTTTATTGAGGGTGCTGAATATACTCGAGAGTTTTACTCCGAACGGTAATATGACAGGCGCACTAGGCAGTTCTCAAACTGGAGGAGAAGCTCAGAACTCAGATCAGCATCATGTTCCACTAGTCCATGATCCGGTGGAGTAGCCACCAGTGGTTACTAGAGTTGAGACTGACACTGCACCAGCTATTGAGGTTCGGGATGCACCTTTGGTTACATTAACTGAGAGTGAACAGCGCTATTATGAGATGTTTAGAAAGATGAACCCACCTCAATTTCAGGGTGGAAAGACAGAGGATACTCATGAATTTATGACCACTTGTAGGGAGCTGTTGGAAACTGTTGGCTTAGCCAAGTCACACAGGGTTCGATATGTCACTCTTCAGCTTTATGGGCCAGCCAGAGAATGGTGGACATATTCAGGATTTTTGCCTATGGGATTTCCCACAGTGTCTTGAGAGATGTTCTCTGGTGTTTTTGTATGATAGATTTGTCCCTTGGAGTGTGAGGGAGGAGAGTCGGTTGAAATTTAAAAGTCTGAGGCAGGATGGCTTATCAGTCACCGAGTATGAGACCCGTTTCTATCAGTTATCCAGACAGCTACTACCATTATTCCAAATAAGACAGAGAAAGTTCGTAGGTTTATGAGGGGATTGAACTATTCTCTTCGACAGGCGGTGTTTAGAGTATCTATAGATGGAGCCTCTTTCCAGTCTGTGGTGAGTACTGCTAAGGAGGCAGAGCTGATGGAAAGAGAAGCGTTTGGGGATAGCGTGAACAATATAATTTGAGGGAGAGTTGATGGAGAGAGAAGAGTTTGGGGACCCTAAGAGGGCCTGTGCATCTGGTCAGTTCTCTGGTACCTCATCTGGAGGTAGAGGGTTTTATAGAGGGGGTGGCTCATCCCAGCATCGAGGACCAGTTCATGCATCACTACCTACTTCAGAGGTTGGTCATACACATTGTGGGTCTACTGGACGAGACAACTATAGTAGCTCGTCAGGATCAGCAAGTTAGTCCTAGAGTTATGGTCAGGCACATCGTGGGTCTACAGGGCGAGACAGCTACGATAGTTCATCAGGATCAACACATCAGAGTTAGAGGCTTTGTTTTGGTTATGGAGATCCTGATCACTTGCTACGACAGTGTCCTTTATCGGGGGAATAAGGTGGGGCCCATCCCAGATCTTCAGTTCAGACTAGACCACCGGTACCACAACTCTACAGAGGGCGAGGCAGAGCTCAAATAGATAGAGGTGGCCGCAATCCTGGTAGAGGGGTGAGTAGTTCCATAGTCCCATAGAGTGGGGGTAGAGGCGTTGGTCAGACGGGCGATGGTAGGGGACCATATTACAATGCATTTCCAGGAAGGCCCGAGGCAGAGGCTTTTGATGCAGTCATCATAGGTATTATCCCAGTTTGCCATCGATCTGCGTCAGTATTGTTTGATCCTGGATCTACGTATTCCTATGTGTCATCCTACTTTTCATCTAAATTCGATTTTCTATGTGATCGTATGTCTGTACCTATTCACGTTTCTACACTAGTAGGTGAGCCTTTAATGGTGGATTGAGTGTATTGATCTTGTCTTGTTTCTTTATCTTGGTATGATACTTGGGTGGACATGATTATTTTGGATATGGTAGACTTTGATGTTATCTTGGGGATAGATTGGCTTTCTCCGTATCATTCTATCCTTGATTGTTACGCAAAAACTGTAACCTTAGTCATGCCCGAGGTACCAAAACTTGAGTGGAAGGGTGATAGTAGTTCTTATCCAAGTAAAGTCATCTCTTACATCCATGCTCAAATATTGATTGATAGGGGGTGTTTGTCTTACTTGGCTTTCATTCGAGACACTAGTATTGAACCACCTTGTATAGAGTTTATCCTTGTGGTTCAGAAGTTTGTCGATGTGTTTCCCACTGACCTTCCAGGTGTTCCACCTGATAGGGATATTGACTTTCCCATTGACCTAGAGTCAGGCACTAAGCCCATCTCTATTCCTCCATATATAATGGCCCCAGATGAATTGAAAGAATTGAAAGAGCAACTCCAAGATTTGTTGAGCAAGGGATTTATTCACCTAGTGTGTCACCTTGGGGTGCCTCAGTCTTGTTTGTGAAAAAGAAAGATGGTGTCCTAGTGTGTCACCTTCAGTCTTGTTTGTGAAAAAGAAAGACGGGTCTATGAGGATGTGTATAGAGTACATGCAGTTAAATAAGGTGACTGTCAAGAACAAGTACCCTCTTCCTCGTATAGATGACTTATTTGATCGGCTTTAGGGAGTGGCTGTGTTTTCTAAGATTGACTTAAGGTCTGGTTATCATCAGTTGAGGATTAGGACATCAGATATTCCTAAAATAGCTTTTCGAACCTGTTATGTTCACTATGAGTTTTTAATGATGTCCTTTGGTTTGACTAACGCCCCAACGGCATTCATGGAGTTGATGAATAGGGTGTTTCATCCGTACTTAGATTCCTTTGTTATAGTATTCATTGATGACATCTTGGTTTATTCCAAGACTGAGGCTGATCATGTTAGTCACTTAAGGATTGTACTTTAGAGATTGATGGAGGAGAAGTTATATGCCAAGTTTTCAAAGTTTGAGTTTTGGCTTAAGTCTATAGCTTTCCTTGGGCATAGTGCTAAAAAGGTTAAGGGAGGAAAGGTTATATGCAAAATTCTCCAAGTGTGAGTTTTGGCTTGATTTAGTAGTATTCTTAGGGCATGTGGTGTCCAAGGAGGGGATTAGAGTGGATTCTGCTAAGGTAGAGGCAGTTAGAGGGTGGACAAGGCCTACTTCGGCTACTGAGATTCATAGTTTCTTGGGGTTAGCTGGGTACTATCGACAGTTTATTCAGGGATTTTCTTCCATTGCAGCCCCATTGACCAGGTTGACTCAGAAGAATTTAGTCTTCAATTGGTCTGATGAGTGTGAGGCGAGCTTCCAAAAGCTCAAGTCTTTGTTGACATCGGCTCCCATTTTGACATTAGCTAAGATAGGTGTAGACTTTACAGTATATTGTGATGCGTCAAGAGTAGGGTTAGGTGGTGTGTTGGTTCTTGCTTTCCTTGAGGCTCGTTCTTCCTTGATGGACCAGATTCGAGAGCGTCAGTTTGAGGATGAGAAATTATGTCTCATCAGAGATAAAGTAACTAGAGGAGAGGCTAAGGAAGCGGTGCTGGATCCTGATGGTGTTTTAAGGATTGGAGGTCGAGTCTGTGTGCCTAAGATAGATGTCCATGACTTAGAGCTAGAAGTTGTGGTCTTTGTTCTTAAGTTGTGGCGTCATTACTTGTATGATGTACATTATGAGGTCTTCACTGATCATAGGAGCCTTCAGTATATATTCAGCCAAAGAGATCTAAACTTGAGGCAGCGTAGGTGG
Source organism: Solanum virginianum (assembly GCA_000787875.1). NCBI lineage: Eukaryota > Viridiplantae > Streptophyta > Magnoliopsida > Solanales > Solanaceae > Solanum > Solanum virginianum. The sequence goes on along the minus strand of DF358952.1, from coordinate 55,183 downwards.
ATGGAGTTGCTAAAGGACTGTGATTTGATTAGATTGATCCTTGAGGAGGCTCACTGTACTCGTTTTTCCATTCATCCAGGAGTAGCAAAGATGTATCATAACCTGAGTCAACACTATTGGTGGTATGGTATGAAGAAGGATATTTCAGAGTTTGTGGCTAAGTATTTGACTTGTCAGCAGGTTAAGCGCGAGCACCAGTGGCTGGGAGGGAAGTTTCAGAGGATGCCCATTCCTACATGG
>DF358952.1:41255-53884 GCA_000787875.1 Solanum virginianum | reverse complement strand
ATCTCTTAGGGCATGTGGTATCCAAGGAGGGGATTAGAGTAGATCCGGCTAAGGTGGAGGCGGTTAGAGGATGGACAAGGCCTACTTTAGCTACTAAGATTCGTAGTTTCTTGGGGTTAGTTGGGTACTATCGACGGTTTATTCAGGGGTTTTCTTCCATTACAGCTCCATTGACCAAGTTGACTCGGAAAAATGTAGCCTTTCATTGGTCTGATAAGTGTGGGGCGAGTTTCTAAAAGCTCAAATCCTTGTTGACTTCGACCCCTATTTTGACATTATCTGAGACAGGTGTGGACTTTACAGTATATTGTGATGCGTCAAGAGTAGGGTTAGGTGGTGTGTTGATGCAAAAGGGTAAAGTGATTGCCTATGCTTCTAGACAATTGAAGGTTCATGAGAAGAATTATCATGTCCATGACTTAGAGCTAGAAGTTGTGGTCTTTGTTCTTAAGTTGTGGCGTCATTACTTGTATGATGTACATTATGAGGTCTTCACTGATCATAGGAGCCTTCAGTATATATTCAGCCAAAGAGATCTAAACTTGAGGCAGCGTAGGTGGATGGAGTTGCTAAAGGACTATGATTTAACCATTCTATATCACCCGAGAAAGGCGAATATGGTGGCTGACGCCTTGAGTAGGAAGAATTCTAGCATGAAGAGCCTAGCCGCCATTCGAGTTGAGGAACGACCTTTGGCTAGGGATGTTCAGCGTCTAGCTAATAGCCTAGTTACGCGAGCACCAGTGGCTGGGAGGTAAGTTTCAGAGGATGCCCATTCCTACATGGAAGTGGGAGTGAATTACTATGGATTTTGTGGTGGGTTTTCCCAATACTGTAGGTGGTTATGACTCTATCTGGGTGGTCGTCGATAGATTGACTAAGTCTGCCCATTTCATTTCGGTCAAGGTCAAGTATACAGCAGAGAAGTTAGCTGAGCTTTACATCAGTTAGATAGTTAGATTGCATGGTATGCCTGTTTCTATCATTTTGGATCGGGGTTCACTCTTCACTTTACGTTTTCGGAGGGCCTTGCAGCATGGGCTAGGCACTCGGCTGGATATGAGCTCAGCCTTTCACCCTCAGACAGATGGACAGTCTGAGCGGACTATTCTGTTGTTGGAGGATATGCTGCGAGCGTGTGTGATTGATTTTGGTACCCGTTGGGACCAACACTTGCCTTTAGTAGAGTTCGCCTACAATAACAGCTATCACTCCATCATTCAGATGGTTCTATTTGAGGCTTTGTATGGTAGATAGTGTAGATCTCTAATTGGTTGGTTTAAATTTGCTAAGATGGACTCATTAGATACAGACTTTTTGAGGAATGCTATGGAGCGGGTCCGTATGATTCAGTGTAGATTGCTGACGGCCCAAAGTTGATAGAAAGTTATGCAGATAGGAGGGTCCAAGCATTAGAGTTTATGGAAGACGATCACGTTTGGCTCAGAGTATCACCCATGAAGGGTGTGATGCAGTTCAGGAAGAAGGGCAAGTTTAGCCCTCGATTTATTGGCCCATTTGAGATTTTAGAGAGAGTTCGAGAAGTGGCCTATAGACTGGCCTTGCCTCCTAGCTATATCCTCAACTTTTCGAAACTTTAGGTACTCTCTTTTAAATTATGTTCGAGGACGAACATAATTTTTAGTGGTGGATAATATAAGGATCTGTTATTATTATTATTATTATCATTATTGTATAGTGCTTAAGTATTTTAACATTTTCGTGTGGAACCATTTCTCCACTTTGTGCAGTGCTTTAAGACTTTAGTAGCATTATCAAGTGGAATCTTTCCACTTTGATATATTAATTATGTTTACATGCACTAAGAGTTAGTGCCCCTCTTACATTATTTAATGCTCAATTTGATGAGCAGAGAGCTTTTAAGCCTCTATATAAGAGGCTCATTCTGTCCGTAGACAGAGCGAACAAAACAAAAAATAAACAACAAGTGTGTACCATGAGAAAATATATACCGCATAATATTTTTTTGAGAGTTTATTAACAGAAGGGAGGTGTTTTATTATGTAGAGCTTCGGCAATTTTATTCATGTAAGTTGCTCCTATTTTCTAAATCTTTTATAATAAGATATTTTATATAAAAAGAGTTTATTTTCGTGTACTTTTAAGTAATTTATTATGGGGATTTTTACTAATTGAAAGTATATTACTTGAAGGATTTAAGATTGTAATTCTCGTAGAATTCCCAAATTTTCCTTTCTTCTATGTGAAATAGGGATATTTATTATTGATATCAAAGTGATACTTATTTTTAGATGTGAATGTTGTTGAGGTTGTGATGGTATGAAGATTGAGGCTATTACAATATTATTGATATCAAAGTGATACTTATTTTTAGATGTGAATATAGTTGAGGTTGTGATGGTATAAAGATTGAGGATATTGCAATATTTATGGTATTGAGAGACCCATTATTGATTTGAGATGTATGATTTATATGAGCATCTTGCACATTTTATTTCCATAAACATGATTATTGTGCATTTGCTATGTGTTTGCTGGATGATCTAAGAAAAGAAAATGCAAAGCAGAAGGAAAATGGTTCCGGCTAGTGAAAAAGAAAAGAAATGGAAAAGATGTACTATTTCGAGGGACGTGTCGCACGCCGCGACGGATACCAAAGCCAAAGGAAAATGGTTCTGGCTAGTGAAAAATAAAAGAAATAAAAAATATAAAAAATGGATATTATTTCGAAGGTCATGTAGTACGCCGCGACGGATACTATTTTGAGGGTCGTGTCGCATGCCGTGACGGATACTATTTCAAGGGTCGTGTTGCACGCCGCGACGGATACATGGTCCATGTGTGGCCCCATGGGTTTTGACTGAGGCATGTTTATGATCAGCGGATGTGTATCACTAGGACAAACATGCATCACTATTATTTGACATTGCATATCATTATTTACATCTCACGACATTCATTTCATCCCATAATATTCTGGCTTGTTATAATTATATGGAGTGCTATTGGGATTGGATATTTGTTATATTATTTGACCTGTAATGTCTTGACATGATTAGTTTTAATATTGATTTAATGACACTTGATGAATTAACGAGAATTTGATAAGTGATAGGATTTTCCCTATGACTTGAAAATAGGATAATGATCTACTGTGTATTATATCTTGCTAGGCTAGCTGATTTTCTATGCAGGTTGTAGTTGCGGAGGTAGGATGGAATGAAAGGTGGACTTATTTTGTTTAGTTCGTTGACTTGCTGGGTACCGCGTGGTATTTGGTACTCACCCCTTGTTTCTACACTTGTGTAGATTGTGAGACCGGACAGTGAATAATATTTTTCTTGATCCTCCGAGGTTCCTAGGAAACATAGAGAGGTAGCTGTTGATATCTGGCTGACTCTCTTGTTCCTATTTCTTTGTACTTGTTCTATTCGAGAAGAAGGACAATTTGGACCTGTATTTCTTTGATCTTCCGTATGACTCTCTTGTTCCTATTTCTTTGTACTTGTTCTATTCGAGAAGAAGGATAATTTGGACTTGTATTTCTTGATTTTCTGTATTGTTAGTGACTTGTACGCATGACAACCAAATTCTTGGGTGATATTTAATTTATGGAAATTCTCAGCTTTAGTTATCTATTCTAGTTAATTACTTCCGCGCGATATTTTATTATCTCTTTGAGTTAAGTTTGACTTGTTCTGGTGGGATTGAGCAAGTGCCATTATGCTAAATTTTTGGGTCGTGACAGGTTAGAAGTGGTACAGGCGGTTCAGCTCAGTCTACTGGTTCAGCCGGTGGTTCATCTTCATCCTCGATAGCCATGCGCCCTGCAGGGCGAGGTATACCAGCATTAGCAGGCCGAGGTAGGGGTCATGGTGGAGTTGGAGGAGCCTATTGCTATTTTGGATAGACAGGTTCGAAACACTATGGCCGATCTGGTAGAGTTAGATATGACTGAGTTCGATGTAATTATAGGTATGGATTGGCTAGCTTTTTGTTATGCTAAGGTTGATTGTCAAAAGAAGGTAGTCCATTTCCAATTTCCAGGGGAACCTGTTATTGAGTGAGCAGGTAATACCGCATCACCGAGGGGTAAATTTATTTCATACCTCAAGGCAAGAAAAATGATCAGAAAAGGTTATATTTATTATCTAGTCCGTTTACATGATTGAGAGGTAGAAGCACCAACTCTTCAGTCAATCCCAGTTGTTAGTGAATTCCCAGATGTATTTCCAGATGAGCTTCCAGGCCTTCCTCCCGAGCGGGAGATAGAGTTTGCTATAGATTTGTTGCCAAACACTCAGCCTATCTCTATTCCTCCATACAGGATGGCACTGGCAGAATTAAAGGAATTGAAAGAACAGTTGAGAGATCTATTGGAGAAGTTGTTATTCGACCTAGTACAACACCCTGGGGAGCTTCGGTATTATTTATAAGGAAGAAAGATGGATCGCTGCGGATGTGCTTGATTATCGACAGCTGAATAAGGTAACGATAAAGAATAAATACCCCCTTCCCAGGATTGACGATTTGTTTGACCAGTTGAAGGGAGCTAAATGTTTCTCGAAGATAGACCTGCGGTCAGGTTACCATCAAGTGCGAGTACAGCAGGAGGATATTCCCAAGCCAGTATTCAGGACTCGGTATGGGCATTATGAATTTAGAGTTGTCTTTTAGGGTGACGAATGCTCCGAAAGTATTCAGGGATCTTATGAATCGGGTATTCAGGTTGTTCTTGGATATGTTCGTGAGTGTATTTATTGATAATATTCTAGTATATTCTTGATCAGAAGAGGAGCACGCGGATCATCTAAGGACATTACTTGGCACACTTCAACACTAGAAATTATATGGTAAATTTTCTAAATGTGAATTTTGATTGTCTTCAATGGAGTTTCTGGGGCATATTATAGGAGCTGACGGCGTCCGAGTAGATTCCCATAAGATTGAGGCCGTAAAGAATTGGCCTAGACCTACGATGCCGACAGAGGTGCGTAGCTTCCTGGGAGTAGCTGGCTATTATCAGAGATTTGTGGAGAAATTTGTTTCCATTTCAGTGCTTGTGACAAGACTAACTCAGACGGGAGCGAAATTCTAGTGGTTTGATGCTTGTGAGTGTAGTTTCCAGCTGCTAAAAGAGAAGTTGACTACGGCTCCAGTCCTGACTCTTTCTGAGGGTCCATATGGATGTGTGATTTATTGTGATGTCTCTAGTATGGGCTAGGGATGCGTGTTGATGTAGTACGGCAGGGTGATAGCTTATGCTTCATCTCGGAAAAGCTAATGTTGTTGCAGGTGCACTTACCCATAAGTTTATGGGTAGTTTAGCAGACACGCCTTCAGAGAGGAGAGAGATGGTCCATAATATTCATCAGCTGGCTAGTCTTGAAGTTCGTTTGGCTGATTTTGGAAATGTTAGGGTTTTAGTTCGAGGTATGGCTGAATCTTCCATTACAAAAGAGATTGAGCAGCATCAGTATGAGGATCCTATTTTGGCTCAGTACAGAGACACAACCCTTGAAAAGGAAAAGACCCCATTTGAACTCGCCTCCGATGGAACATTATTATTCAGGGGCAGGTTGTGTACATGAGGTTATGGGTTTGTGGCGACAGGTTATGGGTGAGACACATTATGCCTCCATCAATAGAACATTATTACTCAAGGGCAGGTTGTGTGTACATGAGGTTGCAGGTTTGTGGCGACAGGTTATGGGCGAGACACATTATGCCCGCTATTCTATTCACTCAGGGTCGACAAAGATGTACCATGATCTCGGGTGTTTATATTGGTGGAATGATATGAAAAGAGACATAGCAGAGTCCGTCGCTCAGTGTCCGAATTGCCAGAAGGTTAAAATTGAGCATCAGAAGCCCAGTGGGCTATTGCAGGAGATGGAAATACCGATGTGGAAGTGGGAGCTTCCAGTCCAGACTACCTACTCAGCTAGGTTTTATATCAGGGAGGTTGTTGGACTTCACGGTGTTTTCATATCTATTGTCTACAACAGAGGTGCCCAGTTCATGGTAAATTTCTGGAGATCATTTCAGGCAGGCTTGGGGATGCAGGTGAGTCTCAGTACAGCATTCCATCCCCAGTCTGACGGACAGGCCGAGCGTACTATTCAGACATTGGAAAATATGTTGCGAACCTGTGCTATTGATTTCAGAGGTAGCTGGGATGATCAATTGTCGCTTGCTGAATTTTCATATAATAATAGCTACCACTCCAGTATTCATATGGCACCATATGAGGCATTGTATGGTAGAAAGTGTAAGTCACCAATTGGTTGGGTTGATGTTGGAGAGCCTAAGTTGATTGGCCCAGACGTGATTCAGCAAGTAATGGATAAGGTGAAGCTCATTCGGGAGCGGTTGTTAGCGGCTCAGAGTCGACAAAAATCATATGCAGATAATCGACGTTGACATTAAGAGTTTCGGATTGGTGATTGGGCATTCCTTAAAGTGTCACCTATGAAAGGTGTTATGGGGTTTGGTAAGAAAGGAAAGCTCAGTCTGAGGTATATTGGGCCATATCAGATTGTTCATAGAATAGGCAAGGTTGCCTATGAACTAGATCTGCCAGCTGATTTGGAAGTGGTACACCTAGTATTCTATGTTTCTATGCTTCGTAAGTGTATTAGTGACCCTTCCAGAGTCTTCCCTATGGATGATATCCAAGTCACGGATGAATTATCTTATGAAGAGCAGCCCATAGCCATATTGGATCGTCAGGTGAGGAAGTTACGACATAAAGATGTAGCTTCTGTTAAAGTGCTGTGGCGAAATAATAACCACGAGGAAATGACCTGGGAAGCAGAAAAGCAGATAAAGAAGAAGTATCCTCACTTGTTTTCAGTGCCTTCAGGTAATTCAATTCTTTATATATATATAAGAGATAATCCCTTTATCTCTTATCATTATCCCTTTATCTCTTATCATTTCTATACTTAGATAAAAAACAAGTTGAAGAACACCAAGAGAAAGCTCTCGGCCTAAGGAGCAACAAATTGACGAACTTTGTTACTTGATAAGTCAATTGTTGACCAATGAATGTATTGTTGTGATAATTGAAAAGGAAACTCCCCCAAATTGTTTGTGTGACTTGTAAGGTTGGTTTAACATTCGAGGATGAATGTTCTAAGGGGGGAGGATGTTAGAACCTGTATGTCCTTCATTGGATCAATTAGGAAATGTTTGGGACCAAAAGTGGAATTTTTGAAAGTTGGAAATCACTAATATTAATTTATGTTTTGTAAAGGTTGTAAGTATGTTGTAGTATCTTAAATGAAGGAAAATTATGAAATATAGAATCTTGGAAGTGAGTTGTGTGTGAAAATGTTTGGGGCCGTGTGAGTATGTATGAGTTGTGTAGTGTTGTGTTGTGTTAGGACTAGAGATTGATGCCTAGCTAGTATATTATGATCATTGTAGTGTGGAGGAATGATTGAAAATCATCCATATGTGTATGTAGTGTGTTAGCCGAATTTATGAATATTGTGAAATGGTGATAAAAAGAGTTAATGTTGTTATGTTGCCTTTCGAATTGATTATTGATGTTGCTAGATTGTTATTGTTGTTGTTGTTGATAGGGCCGAATAGAATTCTCGGGGTTACCTATTTTCAGGGGAAATGTTGCCCAAATTTTTGTAGAATTAGGGGCAAAATTAGAATTTAATGCCCAAAAAGTCTTTGGCTAATTGTTTGGCATTCTTATGACTTATTTGTAGACCTTAGGCAGTCCGAAGCATAAGTTGGATTGAGCTTGCATTTGGATTGTATTGGAGAGCATTTGAGGTATGTAAAGCAACCTTTCTTTTTGGCATGTCTTAGTTAAAGTAGGCTATGAGACGAGCCTCGAGGGAACTCTATTCTCGCAATCCGAGCATATGTATGGTCCGTATTTGCTGTTCCCGAGCTGGTTTGTTGTCAAGCGCATTATGATATACTCCGGTGTTATGCTGTGATGCGGTTCCGAGCTTTGCCCAAGGGCCGGGTTTCGCTTTTATTTGGTGTTATGCTGTGATTGGGCTTTTTTCTGCTATGTTTGGCATCATGTCATTTTGTGATATGTGACGAGGATTCGGAGATTTACAACTTTCTGGTGTTATGCTATGTATGGCGCCATTGACGGGCGGGCGACCATAGTTCCTGTGCGCTAGGCATGATTTGTATTTTGAAAGTAAACATTTTAATACTTTTGGATATGCATTTACCTTCTATACTTTTGTTTCAATTATTACTCTGATTTATATTCTGTACATTCTACTTTACATATTCAGTATGTACTTCGTATTGACCCCCTTCTTCAGGGGTTGCGTTTCATGCCCACAGGTACTGAAGTACAGTTTGGTGATCCAATAGTTTAGGACACCCCTTCTGCTGTTTGGAGTGCTACCCTACTTCAGAGCCCCTTATGGTATATATATATATATATATATTCTCGTTTGTTGCATTGCATATATTTGTTCAGGGGTACGTCGGGGCCCTGTCCCGTCCTATGATTCTATCGGTTTGTTTAGAGATATGTGGATATATGTGTGTGGCTTGTGCCCAGTCCATTTAATTTGATTCATATGATGTGTTTGTTGGGCGGCTTCACCCGTCATGGTGGCCTTGTCGACCCCCATATATATATATATATATATATATATATATGTTGTTGTGTTTGTTGGCTTTGTATAGCCTTTGTTGGTACCTTCTGATGTGGAGGGTTATTTTGGGATAGTCTATAAAACAAAGGAAACTCTGCCCAACTTTTGTAAAATATATGTCATCTGTTTGCCATTCGACTTTGTGATTGTGTTTGGGTACCCAATCCGGGCACTAGTCACGGCCCATGGGGTTGGGTTGTGACAATATATCACCGACGAAGGTCCAAGATAGTAATTCTATACTTAGGAAAATTGCACGCCAACACTCATACGGAGGGTTTCACGGCCCGTGAGAGGTCACACGAACCATATGGCCTCCTGTGAAGCTTCACTTTTAGAAAAATTCTCCATCAACGAAGTTTCGAGAGGGTGGTCCCATACTTAGAAAATTTTCGCACCAACGGCTTCATGGACCGTGAAGGGGCTATATCGTCTGTAAGAGGTCTATGTATGAAGTGTCTTGGCCAAAATGTGGATTTTCAAGGCCAAGGCCCTCCTCACAGCCAGTGAAGCCTCACACGGACCGTGTGGGGTTCATGTGGTGTGTGTCTTGATCTTAAACTCCACATTAATACCAATACTCCACCGACAAGGCCAAGGGCCATCTCAAGGCCCCTCCACACGACCCGTGGTTAGTCACACGACCCGTGGAGGTGCCTATAAGGCGTCTACTTGGTCAAAAACTTTCTGGAACAAAATTCTAAGCACCATTAAGTTCATCCAAAGTTTGGGTCCTTACAACATTTTACCCTCTCTAGACCCTACGTGTGGGATTCTACTAGGTATGTTATTGTTGTACTAATATCATATTTTGTGTTTTTCTTAAAAAATATCATAGATATTTGTATTTTGATAAGACTAAAGAAATATTTAAAGCACAAGTTAATTATACATATTTATGAATATTTTATCAAAACATTCGAAAAAACTCGAAAACATGAGAATTTAAAAAAAAAACTCAAAAATTCGAGAAACTCGAAAAAATCTGAGGTTCAAAAAATCAAGTTTTATTGATTTGATTTAGTTTATATATTTAAAAATCTGACAAAAATAATTTAGTTTTATATTTAAAAAATTCAAACCAACCTGTTCCATGTACACCCCTACTTTGTAGCAACTGAAATCTTTTAGATAAACAAAAAAAAAATAAAATAAAAAATAAAGTTCAGGTTTAATAGATAATATGGATGGGTTTGTCCATAATAATAGATAAGTGAAGACTTTTTGAGGATTCTGATTTACCCACTTGAGATTTTTAAATTAAAATAGGTTAGGCAAGCTTGTAAATTAACTCGGCCTAATGGATGGCGAAAGCTTATACGTACCAATTTGTCTCTTTAAAATATGTGGGTCTATGAAACTGTATGGCGAAGGTATGATGTAATTACAGGTATGGCTTAGTGGCAAGCATTAAGGATTCTAGTGTTAGGGTATTGAAAGCGGAAGAACTGTTGAAACTGCGTGAAACCCTAACAAGGGTTTATGCACAAAAAATGGGCAACCCCTTATTGGTTGTATCCGAAGAACTGGAAAGAGATAACTTTAGGATTTTTTTTATAGAAATACACAACTTATAGTTTCATATTCTCTAAAAGGCCCTATCGTTTGAAAAAAATCCTTCTTTTTCATTTCTCTCTCCAAATTGTTGATACATGACTCTTCCTATTGTAATAAACTTTTTGACACACTAATTTACTCTTAAATTAGGAGTTATATTTTTGCGTCAGTTTTACAACTTCCTCTTTCAAAAATTCTCTCATTATTTTCGTATTCCAATAAAACTGATATCCTCTTTATCTTTCTTCCCTATTGCATCCATTTTTTTTAATTTTGTGAACTTCTTCATCTTCCTCTTATTCAATTTTATTGTTCTACATGTTACAATGGATTCTGATTCATACTTTAGTATAAATCTTCCTCAAGTTGAAGAAGTTTCTTAAGTTTGCGATTCCTCTGAGGCGTGATATCAATTCGGCAAAGATATGCTTCGTGAAAATAGATCCAAAAAATTCAAAATCACTCGTAAAACAACATGCTAAGAAAAAGGAGAAAAAAATTGAAGTTTCTTGCATTAAGTTGCAAACTTTCAGTATCAAGTCCAACTTTATACTTCTAATTTTCTTGTATCAAGTTTGATTCTTTATATCAAAATTTTTGTAATCAATTTTCATTGTATGGAGTTGCAAACGTTCGAATTTTATTGTATCACATTCAACTTTATACTTCTAATTTTCTTGCATCAAGTTTATTCAGCGTATCAAGTTTTTTTTAATCAAATTTCGTTGCATCAAGTTGCAAACTTTCAGATTTTCTTTTATCAAGTTTGATTCGTTATATCTAATTTTTTTGAATCAAGTTTCATTATATGAAGATGCAAATTTTCAGATATGCTTATATCAGGTTCAACTCTATACTTCTAACTTCCTTATATCAAATTTGATTCATTATATCAAGTTTTTTTTTTGTATCTAGTTGCAAACTTTTAGAACTTCTTGTATCAAGTTTGATCATGCTCCTTTACTTGTATTCCAAACTTATGCATTTTACTTGTCTATGTATCATGCTCAAATTGCAATTGATTGGCTTCTTTTTTTGGACTGGTATTCTTGTTCATTTTTGCAATAGATTATACAAAATTGAATTTGAATTTAGAAACTTTTGAATATGGTAAGTTATCTAGGAGAGGTTGATTAGAATTTCATTAGCGTGATTTGTGGGATGAGAGAGGTTGATTAGAATTTTATTAGCATGATTTGTAGAATTGAAAACTAATTTTACACTTTGTTTCCTTTTAAAACTCAATTCCATTAGCATGATTTGTGGTGAAATCTGATTTTACACTTTGTTTTCTTTTAAAAACTCAGCTGACAACCAAAGTAACATATCAATAGCGGTTGTGGAATGTATCCGAATAAGAATTTTTTTAAGAGATTTTTGTAAAATGAAAAAGGGTAGGAATAAATTGAAATTTCCTCCTTACACAATGGAATGTGTGTAAGTTATACATATTTTTATGTCAGCAATAGAAGCCCAACATAATGAAGTTGTTGCTCCTATAGAGCAGCGGATGAGATAGTACTAGAGTCGTTCAAAGTGCCCTTCTTTCTATTATATTTGTGTGTGTTAACTATTGATTCTACACCATCAAAGCAAGCTAACAACAGAAAAGATATGCAAGTACATACAATTACCATAATGCTACATCATTGATCTATCTTGCCATCCCCAGCTATGTATTTTGGAGCTCAGTCAAAATAATTTGTAGTTCAAGTGATAAAATAAAATTTACTCTCTCCATTTTATTTTTATTTATCTATTATTTGAAAAATATTTTTTAAAAATATTTTTACTTGTTACTTTGAACATATCAAAAAAGACCAAAAAACTTCTTTTAGTATTAATTACTTATTTCTCTAATGTTTTTTAAGACTTAATATGGATATTATGGCAAATACTTATAAGTATTAATCATTAGTTTTAAAAGTTGTGCAAAGTTCAAAATAGGGGGGAAAAAGTACTTAGAAATTTAAGGGATTGTGAAAATTAGGGGTGTGCATCGGTCAGTTCGGTTTGATTTTGTACATTATCGGTTCAATTTATTGATTTTCGGTTTTTAAATATGCTAATCCAATAAAATAATTTTATCGGTGTTCAGTTTATCGGTTTTAAGTCCTTAACAGTTTGATTTTCTGTTTACCCGATAAGAATAATATAAAAATTTGCATTAATAAAAAGCAGATAGAGTGCGAAGACTATGTTTACAAACTTACAAAAGTTATAATTAGTTAATTACAAACTAAAATACTAAAGTGGATAACTAATCACTTAAGTACTATAAAAATTAAAATATGTAAAATATTGTTATAGTATCATATTACTATTAAATTACTAATATTTAATATTTAAGGAAGGGTAAAGTAGTAAATTATTATAATCTTATTGGGTTATCGATTTATCCAATAACCCAATAGTAAAAACCGATATCAAATCGATATC
>DF358952.1:27339-41174 GCA_000787875.1 Solanum virginianum | reverse complement strand
GATATCAAATCGATATCAAACCGATAACCCAATAATCTTTTTTTTCAAAACCATTAAAAATTTGATAACCTATTAATCTAATAATAAAAAATCAATAACGTTTTTATCGATTCGATTTATCAATCGGTTTGGTTTTTGCACACCCCTAGTGGGAATATACAATCTATTTTCATTATATTTCTTATTCTACGAGAAATAAGAACCAGCATCCAAGACCTTGGTGATGCTTTATTATCATTAGTGCTCCCTCCCCGTCCAACAATATTGGTTAACTATTCACTTTGTACTACTTTAGAAACTATAAATAGAAGGATAATTTTATTATATCATTCTTTGAATATAATAAATGGAATGTTTTGAAAAATAGAATAGGAAAATAACTATAATTATGTATTGATTTTTTATAAATTGAACAAATATTATTGAATATCTATTTTTAGTATAGTCGGACAGAGGGAGTAGTAATTTGAATGAAAATGTTGAGGGACCTTTGATGTTAACGACATTGTCATTAAAAGCCACAAAATCTTGTAATTCAAAACCAAAAAAGAGGGAACTCAATGTAAAATTTAGCCGTTAAAGGTCACAATGCGTCCAACGGCCATATTCATACTCTGTAATACGTATATAAAGAAGTTACTAAAACACCAGAAAACCAATACTCCCTTGAGAAATGACTTGTTCAAAGCTAAGGCGTTTTTGTTCCTTTCCAATTCTACTGCTTTGTTTTCTGAATTTCATTCTGTTTATTCTGTGTGCAGCCTCTGTAGCTCCCATAGTTGTCCTCAAAACTCCACCAACTTCACTTGGTTGGTCTTTCCTCATGGTTTCTGCCATTTCACTCCTTTCTTGTTTCATTGGTTTCTACTCCCAGCTAACTCATTGTTGTTACATCACCCACCTATCCCTTGTCATGGCATCTTGCATCGGCCAATTACTAGGCATTTTAGCCTTGTTCACAAAGGAAAAATCGAGTCTTTCGATGCTGAAATCACCGAGGGATCCGAGAGAAGCAAAGTTTTTGGTGAGATTGGAATGTGGGGTTTTGATGTCCATGTTTGTGATGCAATTGGGAGTCTTGATTCTGACTTGTGCAGTGCAGAGTTGTTGGGTGAGAGATTATGAAGGTCTTGAAGCAGAGAGAAGGAAGAGGAATCAGAGGATTGCTAAGGTTCAAGAAGAATCCATGGCAAATGCAAACAAGATATCTCAAATGAAAGCCAAGTAGTTGGATGACAAGATTAACAACAAATATGGACAGTGGGTAAAAAATGGTTTTGAAGGCTAATTTCAACATTTTGATTGTTCTGATGGTGTTATTGAGTCACTACTACTAGGTGGCTATATCTGTGATTGCAATTTATTCGTGTAAAGCCTTGTTAATTTGTGCCATTTAAGTATGCTTTCTCACCAAATTTCAGTCTAATACATTCAAAATTATTGGGTTCAGTGACGCTAAAATAGTGTGAGGCTTTTCAGTCATCACACTGGCTTATCAAAGTAACAAACTAATAGGATTAGGAAAAATCAGTAATTATGCAAACACCAAGCAAAGTTCCCCAAACAAAAAACATCCGCATCAGGCTCAATAGGTATGCTGGATCTCAAGAAGTTGGCCTGCTCGTCCTACAAGTTCCACCGTACAAGCCCATTGTTGTTCTACCCTTAGAGTATTCTGTTTCATGCACTTCCTCTTTTTCTCTCTCTAATTTCTAATAGCTTGGAAACAACTCAAGAGTATCTCTCCCATGACCATGCATTTAAATTTTAATACAAGCAAGTCGTGGTGAATATTCCTTCCTGTCACGCGGCTGACCCAGCTTCGATCCCCTTTTTTTTTCTTTTGATCTTCCAGAACCCATCTATCAAGGTTAAGGAGTTAACTGTGCATCTCAGCAGCAAGATTGAATTGTGAATACCCAGATCAAATTAAGAGGGGCACGCAAGAGTTTCTCACTCAGGTATAAATTAGGTATAGTCACACATACAAGTGGTCCAATTCCGCCACCAGAAAACAAGAAAATGGTTCACAAATCAATATAAAATAATGCTACATTACTAAGCCAGAAACAATTTTTCTGCCCGTGTCAAAAACAATCAACATTACTATGTTCATTAATTTCGTTATGGGAAAATGTTCTCCACGAGCATGGTTAGTTCCCATTTGATATAGCATAACTACAGCTTATCTGTAGTGAGGGGACAAATTATGACTTCTGGCATTCACAGAGGACACTACTTTTTTAATACTTTGAATAAAATCGTCAGACTAAAGATGGTACTGCTGAATATCGTAGAGGTCCCTGCTGCAGAGAATCTGGTGCCTCAATGTGCTGTAGTATCGGAGTCATCTTCAATCCAATAATCTGAACTTGGGGATTTGAGTGCCCATCTAGAAAAACGCTAGTAACCTGCATATTCCACATGCCAATGTTATTTTGCAGATGTTAAAAGGGATTCAATGAAAAGGAAATGCAGTACTGACAACTACAGAGTCAAAATTATCAAAGAAAGAAAAAGGGCTATAAGAACTGCAGCATAGACGAAACAAATGGCATCAACAAAACATCAAAACTGATTTTTTTAAAACAAAAGTAATATAGAACTATAGCTCATTAACCATACCAACTATGGCAGAGTCCGAATTTTCACCAAGTGGAATCAAAATAAGCAAGGACCCTCTTTAGGAAGATAATGCAACCCCAAAAGCATAAGCATTTCGGATATTTCACAACCATTAGATTTTATTATCCAAAATTTTCTGATCAATCTGGAACATTGAAGCAGAATCTTGTGATCCTTTTTTCAGATCATATGAACAGTGATTTTTTAACCGAGATATCTGCTAAGGCCGTGATCCGCGGTTTGGAACTTGGTCATTAATGGGACAGACCCTCTACCCTTCTCCACATAAATACCAAGTTTTTTTTCTGCAACAAATTTCGAACAAGTAACGTACACCTAATACACACATCATGAGTTGCACTCATCCCACTGGATCAAAGCTGAGCCAGTTTAAATGAAAACCTTAAGATGAATGGACCTTAATTAAATGATCTATTTACTTTCAATCGACAGAAATAGTGCACTAGAGGGTATGAAAGGATTCTAGGTTACAAAAACGACGACGACCACATCATATCCAGTGAAATCCCACAAGGAATTCCTATAATTCTATAAGAAAGTTGTCATCTGTCTTTAACTCTGGTACGAGCATGTGCCTTTCAACACTCGATGCTATCAGTCGAGGTACAGGAAAATATGTAGGACACATTACTGTTTCTTTGATTTATCACGCAAACTCTAGGGAGATGAGCAAAGTAAGTTTCACATTTACCAAACTAAACAGAGCATACCTGAGAACAGCCAAACAATTTTAGTACTTCCAATGATAAGCAGTTATCAACAATCAATCCCAGGGCTTCGTTTGTAAAGTTGCGGCACCAAGACAAGTCCAGACTAATCAAATTTTTTGAACATTTGGCTAGAGACATTGCAGTGTTGTGTGAAACCTATAAAAGCATATAAAGGTTGAAAAACTAAGATTCCTCGACTTTCAGACTGACAAATTCATTGAATTTTGGATTAGCAAATATCACAAGTCCAGAAAAAAGTGAAAGAGGAAAACTGAAGTCTACAAAATGAAAAATGAAAATCTGCCAGTTCAGATAACAAACCCGAAGTTCTGTTTGCTAGTTCTCAAAAAATATATATTTGTTTGACAAGTTAATGTTGAGTTACAAACAGTACGGCACCAAGAAGTGGTAGGTCACCACAAATGGGAGTGGAATTTTGTCCCTTTGGAATGTAAGGAGTCTTTAATTCCACTAAATTGTCAGGAACATCTACAGGCTTCCTATTACACCAAAAATTGCTCTCACAATATATTTGAATAGTTGTGACATCTAAGCAAAGTTCACAACATGCCGTACAGCAATAGGTTCTAGATAAAGATGAGTAATCTCACTTGTGTAACAAACAATACTGAAAAAGCAAAACAGGACACTAAAATCATTAGAATCTATCTCTCAATTAATTAAAATGTTGATCTAAGCAGATTTTTGCTGGCTTGATCAACTGAAATTCAGCAAAGAGAAGTGCAATCAGAACCCATAACACATTTTCCTATGACCAAACAAACACAATAAGAGAAGCAATGAACATTGCATATTGTCAAGTACCTTATTGACACAATTGAGAGACAGTTCCTTCAAAGACTCCCCACTAGTTTCCAAGTAAGCAGCAACAGCTTCATCACTGCCATTAGTAAAGATAAGAATAAGCTTACGCCACTTCCATTTTGTTATTGATGAATTCAAGGAATGCAGAACATATTATAAAAAAAATGGTACTCCCTCCGTCCTATTTTATATGGCACTCTTTGACTTGGCACGGTGTTTAAGAAAAAAAGGGAAGAATTTTAAAACTTGTGGTCTAAAATCATTCTTAGATATTGTGTGGCTGAGAATAATTTCATTAAGGGTAAAAAGAAAATTTTAAAGGTAAATTGTTTCCAATTAGAGTAAGGTGGCATTCTTTTTGGAATAGACCAAAAAGGAAAGGGTGCCACAAATGGGACAGAGGGAGTAATTCTTTTCTCTTATTTTGAAGAATGTACACTACAAAGATCCTATATATAGCTTGACACAAAGAATGACAAACACCTATATGTAGCATCTATTCTAAGCCTTCAAACATGAAGTATCTGTCAAATAAATCTGAAACCAAGCACTTTAATATATTTTGACAAATTGCTCTTAACACATAAGTCTTGACATTCAAGAAAAGAGTAAAACGGTACACAAAATCACGAATATTGCAAGAAAAAGATTACGGCTAAAGACACTGACATGCTACAATTAGAAAAAAATTATCTGCACAACTGCTATATTTTGGAAACCTGAATGCATCGCGACAGAGTTTTAGATTGTCAACTTCTCTACAACCAGTGGCAAGATGTCCAATTGCAGAGTCTGTCAATTTACTCAAGTCACTCAGGTCTATAGCGCGCAATCCAGGACAGTTTTGCGAAATATCTTTCAGAGAACAGTCAGTCAATTCCCTGCGTCAAATTCAAGGCACAAAGACAATCAGTATCAGTCAAGTTTCTCCGTGGAGCATCACTTGAAACATGAGAAAAACCACTTACATGCATCCCTTCAGTACAATCTCTCTGAGACTCTGACCTCGATGAGTGACAAATTCTTTAATAAAAGCATCACACACAGTCTGGATTCCAGCTACTGATAGAACTTCCAAATGTTCTAGCTTTAGTAATGCTGGCAGAATAAGCATGGGATCTATTGCTTCACAATTGTCTAGATATAACTCTCTCAGAACTGATCCCAATGAATTAGATAAACAGCTAATTCCATCACATGTCAGCAAAGAGCACTGGCTAAGATTCATTGACCTTAAATTAGGTGCTGCGGAGATGATCGCCTTCAACCCAGCATCCGAAAGGCGACATGCACCTTTCAAGGATAAGGTCGTCAACGCAGGGAGATTGTTCGGACAACGAGCTAATGTAACCAATAGGATGTAATCTGGCATACAGCGACCACACTGATCCAGTTGAAGCACCTGGCTCCACAGAAAACATTTTGACTAACATATCATTGAATTGTTAAGGCATATGCAAGCAAAACTTGACTGGAGAGACAGAAGACATTTAAAGTAATATAATACAGATCATAGAGGAACACCATTACACAGGTCCAAGTAAGGAATAGGACAAATGACAGGCTACACATGATTGTCATTTATCTGAAAGCAAGGGGAAAAAGGAAGGTCATTTGGTTTTTATGAATTTTAGTTCCAACATCAACATAATACTAAAGACCATAGTTAAGCTGAGATAAAGCTACTAAAAGTGGTCCGTTTGTGGCTCCTTATGTAAAAAGAAGGTATTTATAAATTTAGAGCATTAATAAGTAACATATGTAGCATTGTGTGCGTGTGTGTGTGTATTTTATATTTTTATTTTTTTGAGTTGGGGCAAATCTAGCTAAACTTCATCTCACCAAAGACATGACCTTAGATAGAAAGGAATGGAGATCGCGTATTAAGGTAATAGGTTAAAAGGCTAATAGGAGTAGGTTGATGTCTGGCCTTGTGATATAGTAGGATTAGTCATAACATTATATCTTGTGTTGTCATTGTATGTTTTATATTTGTTTTGTATTTATATACTATGCTTATGAACTTTGCGATGAGGGTTCCCAAGAAACAGACTCTCTACTTCTATGAGGTAGTGGTAAGGTCTGCGTACATTCTACCCTCCCCAAACCCCACTTGTGGGATTTCACTGGGTATGTTGTTGTTGTTGTTGTTGTTATTTATATACTATCATTTGCTTTCCACTTTAGTCATTTTTATTTTCCTTTCTTTTTCCTTTTTTCATATCTAGTATCTTCTGCTTATGGGGCTTGATATTTTTGAGACAAGGGTCTTCCAAAAACATCCTCTCTATCTCTACAAGGTATTGGTAAGGTCTCCGTACATTTTACCCTCCCCAAACCTCACTTGTGAGATTTCTCTGAGTATATTGTTGTTGTTAGGTTGGGGTGAATCTAGCTTCTACAATGACTAGATGAATAAAACTAAAGGTGGTATTCATAAAGATTAAAACTATGTTTAGTTCCTTGAAGGAGAAGTGAAGAGGAAGAAAAGAAAAACCAACAATCTACTTTCCTATGTTAAGTATTAATGATTTACTTCCAAGTATGCTTGTAATATATTCATCAGTTCCATCCAGCTTTCGGGAGATTGAGATTGATGATACAGAGTAATGCAACCCATACACTCTTACTTCATGTTTTCTAAATTTCCTAACCAACTGAGGAGAAACACATACACTTCCACTTCCACTTACTCCTCCAACCATTCCTTTTTTCACTCCAATCAACCATCGCATAAGTAGAAAAGAAATATTAAAACTCACCACCAAGTTGTTGGTGTCACATCCTTCAAAGCTCTGCGTGAACTTCTCCTCATTCAACCATGAACAATCCATTATGCGTATCTCTGTAGGAGATCCACGGACAAGAAGTTCAAAAAATTGATACGTCATTTCCCGAGAGCCGCACAGTGACTGGCAAATCTTGTGCCTAAGAGCATCAGGTACACAATCAAGTGAAGTGATTGCATCTACATTCTTCACTAAAATGCCCGTGCATAGGTCTTGTAGTGAGGGAACCACCAGCTTTCTAGATTGGCACTGCTGGTCCTTTTTGGGAACCCATACCACTTCAATCTTACTTTTCTCAGATTTACTCGTCTGCTGATGCTTAATGTTCGATTCACGATCTCTAATAATCTTCATAGCAGTTGAAAATGGACCGGGCCAGTCCTCTATTTCTTCATCAGCCTCCATTACTTCCTGTGGAATTTCCTCAGCAGCCTCAGCAGCGACATCTGTCTCCTGTTCCGCTTGGGTAGAGAAATGAGCAAGCCTGGAAGCATTTCGTCTAGCTATATCCCTAAACCTTTCTGTATGAACTCTTCTTGTAATAGTTGCACTGTCGGTCACTGCAACTTGCTCTCCATCCTGAGTTGTCAAATTAATAGCTCTTGAAACGATTTCATCAACGAGTTTCTCTGTCCCATGTTTGAATTTTCCTTCAGATGTATCAACACCACGACACAAATCATCACCAGCCATCACGCTTTTCCCCTTTTCCTCTCTACTAAACCTTCTCGTCTTTGAATCATGATTTTGTGAAGTGGCAGCTTGCCCATCACCCTGAACAGACAGATCCACAGTTTCTGGCAAACAGACATTCTGAGGTACTGTGTGGTCAATTGACATCCCAAATGCTACCTCTGGTTCCAATTTCACTGAATGAACCGCTAGCGATACCTGTTCAGCAACTGTACCTTTAGATTTCTCTTCTCTACTGAATCTCCTCCTCTTAACACTAGAAGGCTCAACTGAACTTGTCCATAACTTATCACTGGAGCCATCTGAACTGCAACCGTTTGACATTCCTTCACTTAGCTTTCCATTAGACAGCTTCTCATCAAAATCATTCTGAACATTTCCAGTATCGCCAACAGAGCCACCGTTACATTCTTCAACTGCTCTCTTAGAGATTTTCTTGCCTGACCGTAAGCTCAAAAACTTAGTGTCCCCTTCTCCCTGCACTTCCATACTTGTCCTTTTATCCCCTTTCCCCACTTTAACATACTCAACTCTTTCCTCACTGTTTGCTGAATTTCCTACATCATCAGCTACATTCATACCTATTTCATCAACTGCTTCACTATATAAAACCCCCAACCCCTTATCATCTTCGTCCAAACCCTCACTTTCTACGCCGAAGGCACTCCTCAAACTCTTGCCAATATACCCATTATCAAATTCAAAACCCTTACTCTTCCCTCTATTACTCAAACTTTCGCCAACTTCGGTTGACCCAGTTTTAGAAGCCAATCTCAAACTCCTTCTGGTAGCAACACGAGGAACATCACGAGCAGCCGAAGAAGGAGAAGTGGGAGTCACGACACATAAAGGCTGAACGGAAGTTTCAAGAGATTTCGATGGAGTTGCCGGTTCCACTACATGATTTTCTAGGATTTTTGAAGAGGATTTAGGCTTGGATGCCGCCGGAGTCACCTCGCGAGACCTCAAAAGCGTCATTATCTCTTATATCCTGTGAAGTTGACGAAACCAAAAACAAAAAAATCACAAATCTAAACACAAATATCTATCTACAATATAAAAAATTGTGCGCAACAAAACAAAAGAACCGAATTCAAACTCAGAAATTTACAAAGGAAGCTTCCACCTATATTGAAGGATAGAGTAAAGTTGACAGTTACCAGTGACGAGGGAGGAGACTGCAATGGTAAATGAGTATACTGATGAAAGGAATACGGGAGCGGTTGAGGACGGCGGGAGGTTTTTCAGGTTTGAGGACTTTTTATGGCCATTTTGGAAGCTTATCGGACACGCCTCTTGGGATCACTTCGACTTTCCCGCCATAACTATGGGTTGGGCTTTCAACATATTTGCTCAATGAGGCCCAACTCATTTCTAGATAGCACATCATCGGATGTATACATCTAAAGTTGGCTTGTCTTTTCATTTGGTGTCAACAATAACATCAAATGCTCATGGAATAAAGTTTGAAAAACTTACTTATGGGTTATCATATTTCTCTAACTACATTTATTATAATTATTTTTAATAGCTATAAATTATATGAAAAAATATAAAAATATTGGCAATTAATTTAGTATTTTAATTTTAGTATCTACTATGTATATGTTATTAAGAAAAGTATATAATCATTTTTTTATATAAAATAGTAACAACAAATTATATTAATTAGGTTATTATATAATTTCAATTTTAAGGCTAAATTTGCTTATATTTAATTATTTTCATTTTAGTCAAGCAAGTTAAATTTTATTTTTATTCGTAAAGATTGTCAATTTTTTTTATATCTAATGCATTAAAATCTCATGTTATATCCATTTATGTGTGATTTAATTGTCTTCATTTGATTCAAGCATGTTGTTATATTCAACTTTTTCGAAAAATGCATCAAGTTTCTTTGTATATTTAAATACAAAATATATATTGATATAATTACCTAACAGTGGATTTCAAATACAAGCAAATACAAAAATTCTAACTATTGAAAAGTATACCTATGTGGAATGTATTTAGTACTTATCATTCAATTCAAAAGCATATGAAAGCATAAACTACATATTAGTATCTTTCAATATCAATACATAACATATAAAATACAAAAATTGATGCAAATACACATGTCTAACTATTTAAGGGCTTTATAAATGTTAAAGTGTGTTTGATATTTACCTTTCAATTGAAAAATCACATGAATACAAATACATAACAAGAAACAATACGATTAAATACATTGAATATTTTCCATACATAACTATACTAATACCAATAAAATACAAGAAAAATTGAAAAAAAATATTCAAATCACAGTTAGTAAGCTAGAAACCTTCCACAACAGATTGTTGCAGTATGAAAAGATAACATAATTGAAATCAATTTTGGGTAGAAAATGAAAGTAGAATTGATTTGATTTGAAATTACACTAGAAGGCTCAACTGAACTTGTCCATAACTTATCACTGGAGCCATCTGAACTGCAACCGTTTGACATTCCTTCACTTAGAGAAAGAGAGAGAGAGAGAGATTGGATATGATTGGACATTTGCTTTATATATACTAGTGCATGTATAATTAATTTATTGCTATAAAATTGATAATATAGCTATAAACAGTAATAATCATAAACTATAGCTGAATATCCTAAATAATGGTATATATTTGCTCCGTAGTATAGTTTTTCCATAAAATTGTAGTGTAGCCAATTTATTGACAAGTTTAAAATAATTTATTTTAAAATTAATAATTAGTATCATGATAAGTTATTCCTCCCCTTGAATGATATATTAATCTCAGGATAAAATAGGTAATATGATAAAATATATCCTTTTATGCCTCACTTTTCACATGCATGTATATTCACATTATTTTTAATACGATGGATAATAACATTCACAATCTTCACTACTCATTATTTTTATAATAATTCTTCATATTTTTTAATTAAAAAATTACACACTATATAAATATAATTTTTATCGATAAATTTATTTGACTAAGTCTTATGTTTATTACTATGTTTTTATATTACTAAATTACATACTTTTCATTATACTAGAACGGCATGGTATGTGCTATAGCAGGGGTCCAACATAATAAGTTTATTATCTATAAGCAAAATGTGGTGACAAATAATTGGACTTTGAATATCAAAATTCATAAATGAAAGAAAAATACACAACTAATTAAGATATTTTTGTTGTAGAAGAGTTAAAAGAATTTCAATTTTTCTGACATCAATATGTGCTAAGGGAAGAAGACCTCCACATTTGAAAGCACATAGTAGACCAGGCTATAGGAAAACAAAAACACCCAAATGATATTAGCTTTCAATAAATACGATATAATTAATGAATGGGTTAGAGAAGACACACTCTTGCAGCCTACAGTTACAATAAAAAAAAATTGTTAATATGAAAAAAGATCCTGACAATCAGAATGTTAATACGTTTTCAACTTCATTTCTTTGATCTCATCCTCTGCTCTTCCTGTTTACACATCATAATTAAAATGTGTACATACATAAATTTGCATCTCCTCACTTTACTATTTTTAATACTAAACTGATTTAATGAGAAATAAAATAAAATTTACTTTCTCCCTTCATTTTCGATTGCTTTTGTTTCTCCTAAAGTGCTTTGACTGAGAAAATGAGATACATATATAAGAGAAGCTGTTAGTTATATACAAAAAGTTGCATAGTAATCTCATATGGGAGGTATAACATTTTTACTGGATAATTATGCAAACATTACAAGGAAAAGGCCTAGACAAACTTCAAGCTACTATGGAGATTTCTTGGATCGGGACATTGTGTGAATCAGTGGTCAAGATGCAGAAAAGTGACATCTTTTATATGAATCTCATATTAGAATAAGATTTAAAAAAAAATGAATGTAAAAATAGTCCGACATATGATATGCCCTCACACGCTTAGAAATTGTTAATATATCATGAATGAAGATTATCACGATGGACAAACAGCAAAAATATAGTATTACTTAATATGCCTCTACTTATTTGATCAACACAAGTATTAGTATATCACGATGTTCCATGTTTTAAAAGTTCCTATCCTTTAATTTTAACTCATGTCAAAGTGATATATTTGTTATAAATTATGATCAGTTACTAAGTTTAGGACAAAGAAATTGATGTGTAAGCTTATCATTAGCATTGCAGATGAAATTCAATAATCGAATCGATATTCGATATATAATTACAAGGCACAAACCTTCAGTAGATGCAACTATGGATTCACTCCTTCAGTAAATAAAATTCAACGCTTCAATCATTATTCATACTGCATGAAAACATTGAACTAAATTAGTACATGAAGTTCATTATTCATTTGATGAAAATTATGGCGTAAAAAATGAGAAACAAATAAATAAAAGCCACGATATACAAATTTGAAAATCAAAAGTTACGAACAAAAGAAGCATGGAGAAATTTTTATAAATCATATAATAAAAAACAAAGGAAAAGGAGAACTAAAGCAAATGTCTCTAAGGGTATTTACGTCTAACCGAGAAAAAAAATGTATTTTGATATAGATTTTTTGTTAATTTTTGTTAATACACTAAATCTGTGACAACTAATAGCGAGATTACTCGAGAATAAACATTAACCATTATTTTCAGCAATGGTTCACTAGAAATCTTGACTTCATCGTCCTAGGGCCTTTGTATTAAACTAAAATTCTTCTTTTCGAGCTTCGCAGTAAACTACGATTCAATGCAAATGCAATTCCTAATAATTAATAAAGCACAAAGAAGAAAGAAGACAACACTGATATCTAAGTTTGAGAAAACAAAATAAGTTAACACTTGCAGACATATCATTCAACAGAGTGGGACGAAAAATACAGAAACTTGAATTTTTCTTGAATTTTCATATTTGCATTAATCATTAAAAAAAAAGAATGCCAAAAGAATAGAGCTTCAAGGAGACGACGATCAAGAAATAAGCAAACCCAAATCCATTCAATATTAATCTAACATCTTGATAATCCAATTACCACCTTGCAATCAGTTTGTAAATAGTAAATCCTCTCCACTACGTTGCTCCATAAAAAATTAACATTAGTAAACTTCTATAGAAAACAAATAAATAAAAGAAGCACATGAGAATTGAAGAAGTTTAACCAGAGAAAGATGAAGAATGGTACAAAATGCCAAAGGACAGAAAATAAGAGGAATGGACAATTCCAAGTGTTCAGAAATAGTACGTGATTTGCTAATAAAGAAGTGTTGGTACACGTGTCTATTCATCAATAAAATAATCAGAGATGAACTGTACAATCATACAACATGATGTACAATTAAGTACCGCGGTGTTGGTCCTTTTGTTGTTGACTTATATAATATAAGATATTCTTTTAGTCACTTGAAAATTTATATTTCATATATCAGTTGAATTATGAAGACTGCCAAGATGTCTGATGATTGAAGGAAGAGTACAATGGTTCCACTGTACAAGAATAAGGGAGATATTCAAAACTGCAACAATTACAAGGGTATCAAATTGTTAAGCCACACTATGAAGGTCTAGGAGAGAGTAGTGGAGATGAGGGTGTGAAGGGTAGTATCTATATCGGATAATCAGTGCGGATTCATGCCGGGGTGGTCGACTACTAAAGCAATTCATATTGTTCGGAGGCAAGTGGAGAAATATAGGGAAAGAAAGAAGAACCTTCATATGGTGTTCATTGATCTTGAGAAGGCATATGACAAAGTCCCAAGAGATGTTTTATGGAGGTATCTAGAGATGAAAGGTGTCCCATTGGCGTATATCAGGGCGATTAAGGATATGTACGGTGGAGCCAAGACTCGGATAAGAACGGTGAGAGGAGACTCAGAGTATTTTTCTGTTGAGATGGGACTCCATCAAGGATCTGCGTTGAGCCCTTTCTTGTTTGCCTTGGTGATGGATGAGCTGACGCGATCTATTCAGGAGGTACCATGGTGAATGTTATTTGCAGATGACATAGTACTGAAAAAGGCCTATAGAATTGGGGATGGAAACAAAGCAAAGTGATGATACAAAAGCATAAATAGGATGATGACAAATAATGATATTCGTTAGTTTGTGGCTTTTGTAGATGGACCAAATGGAGACTTGCATTTGGAGTATTGTGTGATAAAAAGATACCACCTAAACTCAAAGGTAAGTTTTAC